>CAIGQZ010034999.1:2754947-2774605 GCA_903798205.1 Danio tinwini | reverse complement strand
TTTTTTTTTTTTTATGCATATATTTTTAGACTACATTCTATAATTGTATTCATTGTATATTCTTTTTACAACTCTATTTTTTGTATTTTTGTATTTATATTATATATGTTAGGCACCTAGGGTCTGAGAGTAACGGAATTTCGATTCTCTGTATGTCCTGTACATGTGGTTGAATTGACAATAAAGCTGACTTTGACTTTGACTATATATGCATGTTTTATGTATATAATATCTAATTGCATTTTACCATAATTTAAAAAAGACAGTCACACACTAAAATTGAATTCAGTCTAACAAGTTTATACTATTTTACAAAAAATCTTGTCTAGCAAGTTTAAAACAAGAAACATTCAATGAATTCCCAAAATTCAAATAAATTGTGTTCCTAAGTGGCGACACGGTGGCTCAGTGGTTAGCAACGTTCTCCACGTGTTCTCATGGTTTCTTTTCTTCCAGGTGCTCCAGTTTCCCCCACAGTCCAAAGACATGTGCTAAAGGTGATTTGAATAAACTTAATTGGCTGTAGTGTATGAGTGTGAATGAGTATGGATGTTTCCCAGTACTGGGTTGCAGCTGGAAGGACATCCACTGCGTAAAACTTTTGCTGGATAAGTTGGCGGTTCATTCCGCCATTCAAAGGAAAATGAACAAATGAATGTGTTCATATACTTCATGATTATGTTTCAAACCACTAAGTCTTAACTTTTTTTTATGGTAAATGGTTTTCATTGTCCATTTACTTTTGTATATATTTTAATAATGCTGTTTTATTTTCACATCAATTATGCTAAATGATGATGAAGCTTAATAGCAGTCTTTCCATTTTCCCCAAACATTATTTAAAACATTAAAGTTGACTCTTTATTTGCATTTTACATTCTTTTCTATGTATATCAAATCACTTTTGTATAATATGTTTAATGTGGACACCAAAATGGGATGATTCATCTTTAATCCACGGTTCAGCTCAGATCGGCTTTTTTTACAATCTGGGACACTTTTATCCAAAATCCCTAAACAATTAACCACTGATTTACCACACTGAAACAGATTGAGGTAAAGTTGGTTTTATAGTCGCACATTTGTTCAGTGACAACTTGTGATATGCTCTCTATATTGTTTACCATGGTAGCCTACTTTGAATATTCGGCCTGGAATCACTTGTAGATATGACTTCAAAACAACATTAGCACCATTGACCATGACTGTGAACAATGTGGTACCAGTCATTAATAGTCATTGGCGGCTAATTTGAGTTCGCTGTTTAGATTTAGCAAAGAATAGTTTTCTGAAATTATATTACTAAGGAGAAAATGTGAATATATAACCAGCTCTACCTCAATCTCAAACAGCAGTTTAATTCCTGCAAGCTCTGGGAATTGAATCAAAGAGCTTAGTGTTGCTCACACTATGATCTACAGCTGTATATATTCAATATAAATGAGCATAATAATGATATTTGAACCATAAATGTCAACACTTTTTTTATGAGCAGTACATTTTCTGATGTATAATTGTGTCAAGCATCTCATGGATAATCTGAATGGCATTTTTGGTTTAAAAACAGAATATAAGGTAAAAATTTAAAATATAGTGTTCGATATTGTGGTAAACACAGCATATTATAACATAAAACAACAAACTAAAACAGAATATAAACAACAACACAAACATTCACATATTTAAAGATATATGTTGCACTCGACAGTGAAATAATCTAAACATACTGCAAGTTTATTTGTGATTCTGAGTTAGTTGGTCAGTCAAACTTTGAATAAAAAGACTTGGGAAAGACTTACATCATCCATAAGCATGATGATGATGTTTGGACTTCCTGCAGTCTGACACACATATACTGTCCATAACACACAGATGACAGTCTGAAGACACATCGTACCTCTTTCACAAAAGTTATGAAAAACACAACAGATGCTAACATTCAGGAAGCGGAACTGTAAAGAGTACTGTACATTCTACATTATAAAATGTGTTTGCTCGCATCACGAGAAGTATTGCACACAGTCACAAGCGCGATGAAACTACGAATCATGTGACTTTCGCGTGTCACGTGATCGCGGGTGTAACGTCATCATGGCGGTCTGTATAGCAGTCATTGCAAAGGAGGTAAATGCTAACGTGTTATATCTGCTTTTACATTAAATGTGTTTAATATATATATATATTGGCGCATACCGTATTTGATATCTAACATGATTGATTAATCAGATTTGGTGATTTTTTTTGCGAAGTTCCTGATACGCGTCGCTATTGGGAAGACATTGCTACTTTCAATGTTTACATGCGTGTTTAAACAGTTTAATGTTGAAAACGTTGAAATTAAAGTAGTGGTGTTGATGTAGAATAGTGTAGAGTACTATAGGCCATGTTTGATACTTTTTTACAACTCTAAATTATTTTTAGGGCAATGTCCTGTCCTAACGAGTGTTTATTTAATGGTCTGCATGTCTGTGTTTTGATTGTCTCTAGATATAGAACATTTTAATGTGGTGATGTCATTGGCCCATGAACATTTCCTGCGTGTTATCAAACTATTTCATAACTGTAATTAGAAAGAATTTAATCATAACTTAACGGTAAAACAGCTATCATGACTATCAATATGCGGACAATTTTCTGAAGCTATAGAAATTAGAAATGTAAAATAGGAACTTTAGGACCATTGTTATTGTTTACGTGCCTCAAAATGGTCTATAAGGTTCCGATATTAGTGTTACAAATGATTGTAGTTTATGTATAACTATATAACCCTAACCTGTGTAAATTACTGTAGAAAGAGTGTTGTTACCACACTACTGGATAGGCTGCAATAGTCGAGTTGTAACTCAAAACATGGACGATTGCAAATAATAATAAATTAAAATAGACTTATTCAAAACAATTGTTGTCTCCCTAACCCTTTAACCCATCATAACTTGCAAGTTTGACTTTTTGTCAGTAGGTTATCATTAAACAAAAACTCAGAATTGCTCAGAATGCTAAGTGTAGTGTCAGGAATGCTATCCATCCAAGAATTTGGTCAAAATAAAATAATGTGCAGTTTTATGGGTTTAAGCTCATCAAATACATTTTGAAGCAAATATAGAATTCATTCATTTTCCTTCAGCTTAGTTCCTTATTTATCAGGGGTCGCTACAACAGAATGAACCGCCAACTTATCCAGCATGTAGCACCCAGTACTGGGGAACATCCATACACACTCATTCACCATTTAGTTTATTCAATTCATCTGTACCACATGTCTTTGGACTGTGGGGGAAACCCACATGAACACAGGGAGAAATATAGAAATATTCAGGAAAAAAAAATTATTTGGGTCTAGTAGAAGTGCTTTGAAAAGTGCCACATCTTTCCTCACTTGGTCACTGGTCAACCAATATATTTCTAATTAAATTTGACATTTTAATTATCCTACAATTATTTAATTTATAGGCAAAATTCCTGGTTTATTTGATCAGTTTTCTTTTTGTTTTAACTGAAGAGAAACAAATCACAAGCACATCTGTGTAGGAAATGTTTCAGTGATCAAAATGTAATATAAAAAAAGCACTGCTATAAAAATTAAAAATGTAATACATTCACAAAAATGGTTTTAAATAAACATATCAAATTTCAAGTGTCTTTATTGTAAAACAGAAAGCGTAAAAAAAAGAAGAAGAGTATTTTAATGCCATTAGATGGTTAAATGTGGCTGACAAGATGATTTGGTATATAATGAACTGTTACAAATTACGGTTAAACACATTATTCATTGTTTCTCAATCAGAAAAAAATATATAACACAATTGCTTATTGTTTTATTAATGTCATTCTCATCCTTTGACACATGTATCAATCATTGACTTTTGCAAATGAACAGATCACATTAGGCTAGTTGATTTTTTTTTTTTTTTTACAAATATGTACAAATTAATTTATTAAAAGAGATTTTGAAAAATGTTGGAAACCCCTAGCCATCGACTTCCATTGTTTTTCCTATTATTGACATAAATGGATACCCGTTTCCAACATTTTTCAAAATATCTTTTGTGTTTAACAGGAAAAAAAAAATTATCTTAAAGCTTTGCAAACACCAGAGGGAGATTTAAATATTTTCCTCTTTTTTTGGGTGAACTATCCCTTTAACAATACATTGGTCTCTGCAGAACTATCCACTGTACATTCGTAGTGTCCCTACCCAGGGTGAACTGAAGTTCCACTACACAGTACACACTTCTCTGGACGTGGTGGAGGAGAAGATCTCTGGAGTGGGCAAAGCCTTGGCTGACCAGAGGGAGCTTTATCTGGGACTCTTATATCCAACAGAAGACTACAAAGTGTATCCTTAAAGTCAGATATTGAGATTATCCAATTGTCCTGCAGTTTAATCAAAAATGGAAATTCTCATTATTTCAAAACAATATAATTTTCTTTTTATTTCTGTGTAACAGCAAATATATTTTAGATATCAGTGTTCATCCAAAAATAAAAAAAATGGTAATTTACTAATCCTCCATTTGTTCCAAACCTGTTTGAGCTTCTTTATTTTGTTGAAAACAAAGGAATATAGAGTATACTGAAAAACCATCAGCCATTGACTTTCATAGTATTTTTTTTTATTCCTACTGTTGATGTTAATTGATGTTTTTTTCCCCAACAGTCCTTAAAATATCTTCAACAGTCCGTTCTCCGTATGTGAATTTCTCAGTTAGCTGGATTTTGTTATTGATGATTTGACACGATCCAGGATAGTTTGGTTCTTAAACTCATCCGTGAGTTGTTGTCATAGGAACAGTTCTAGTAGCTCAAGCCTGCTCAGGAGCAGGCTCATTTCATATAAACAGGATTAGATCGGCTCATTTCAAGCAATGGTAATACTAAAAGCATGTACCGAATGCTGATATTTTCTTACAGTATTAGTTATATACACTTGGGAAAACGATAAACAGTTTAAATAGTAAAAAAATAAAACTTATGCAATCTGCACTCCCAATTAAAAGGACAAAGACTGTCATGGGGTGGTTCTCTTTAAGGACTTCAAAGAGAACATCTATTATTATGGACTTTTTAGATACAAACGCATACTATTTTAAGGTACCAGCTTTAGTACGGTTTGTGTATAATAATAGACATGCACAATTAAATTTTTTTTAAAGGAATAATAATTTATGCAGTCATGCACATGTTTTGACAGCTAACATGACATTGATTTGATGCTTCGCAAAAGTTGCAGTTACCTTTAACGAGATCAAAGTGCTTTGTTGATGCTAAATTAATTGAACAACCAGTTATTTCTTACAGGATTAAGAAACTTGAATAGGCCTAGGCTACTATAATAAAGAAAATCTGCTCTAAATGTAAAACTAAATAAATTGCTAAATACTCTTGACACATGAAAGTGTAAAGCCTGCAGCCCACAACAGATGTGGAAAGTTATTCCATATCATATTTAGCAAACAGTTTACTATGAATTTTATGTAATTTTGCTCACATAAATAATTGAATATTAATTAGATGTCATTACGCTGCTGTGCCGTCAGCCAGTCGTTGCATTGCTGACCATGATTTCGAGGATCAATATATCTGTCCTTCACAACACAAGCAGCAATCTCAGATCAGTTAATCCAGACATTTTAATCTGGTTCACTAGCCAGAGATCAGTTATCAAGATCAAAAGAAAGGTATGAAGAATGAACACCTAAAGAAGAAAAACAATTCCTAAAGGTTTAGAACCACTTGAGTGCCAGTAAATAGTGAGAAATGTAATTTACCACTGTCATTTAGTATAAATGTCTTAATGGTTGTAAAAAGTGTTTTTTGTTTGTTTGTAAGCAAATTTATTAATATAGTTTTGTTTCACAAAAGAACAAATCCATTTGTATTTTAGTTTATGGATCTTTTTTGTGCTAATAAATGATATAATTATAAATTATTTTATCAGTGGTTTTTTAAAAATTCAAATGAATATTTTATTCAACACATTTACCTTTGAATGTCAAATCCAAAGAACCGATATTAATTTGTCTAATAATACGTGTTTATTTTCAGCGTGACTTGATTCAAACATTACAAACATGATCTTAACAAGAATGACAGATATGGCTATGTGACAAACTCAAAAGTGAAGTTTGTGATTGTTGTGGATTCTTCCAACACATCTCTGCGAGATAACGAAATTAGAAGCGTGAGTTACGTAGTTGTTTTGTATACATTTAAAGAAGTGTGATGGGCCATAATGAATCGATTATGATTTCAGCTTTTTCTGCTTTTCTCAGATGTTCAGAAAGCTGCACAACTCTTTCACTGATGTTATGTGTAACCCATTTTACAATCCCGGTGATCCTATTCAATCAAAGTAAGCTTCTTTGGAGAACACACACACACACACACACACACACACACACTTTCTGTATGCAACCATTGATAAATCATAACTCTTTCCTCTTCTCAGGGCTTTTGACGGAATAGTTTCTGCCATGATGGTACAGGCCTCCTGATCTTCTCTCTTTACAGCTGTATATACATTTGCATCAGTGTTCATTGTGTGGTGAAAATAAATATTTAATGTGCATTTCATAAAATTACTTGTGATAATGTTTTATTAACATCGAGCTTACTTAAATTTGAGCACAGAAAAAGGCAAAAACAGACAAAGTACTGAAATCCACCAGACATATCAGCCTCACATTGGCACAGCAGTTTAAAGAAATTGTATAAAAATGTAAATAAAAAAAGGTAACCACTCAATATAAATCAAACCTTCGCTTTTTGTAGAGTCATACAACAGGCAGACAAAGTATAATAATAAACTGAGCTCCCTTCATGCAACTGCAGAAAAATAAATTAATAAGCACCGAGAAGTGCTAGGAAGATAACTGAAAAATCAAAAAGAATCAACCCAAGGATGAGCTCTTCCATTTTCCCTAAAACAAAAAGTACAATTGTATAACACGGTTTCAAAAAAGATAAAGCCAAATGATAGATTTACAGGTCATACAAAAAATTTGAGCAAAAAAAAACAATATCACTATGACCTTGAATTGAGTTAATTCTTAAAGAAACACTCCATTTATAAATGTTTTTTTGTAAAAAGGCACATTTAACAACTCCCCTGTAGTTAAAGAGGTGAGTTTTACTATTTCTGAATCTATTCAGCTGATCTCCAGGTCTGGCAGGAACACTTTTAGCTTAGCATAAATCATTGAATCGGTTTAGCCACATAAAGCTAGAAATAATAATAATTTTAAAAAAAGTTCATATTTTCTAGGTTGATATGGCCAGGAACTATACTGCTAAACTGGAACTGTCCCCTGCTAAATAACAGCATCGTGTATCATCACTGAACCTGCTGAAAATAGCAACTTTTCATTTTCTGTCAGTCTTACTACAAGATGTAACTGTTCAATTAAATTGTTTTTATTTTTCCTATAAAGTGCTAATGGTCTAATCCGATTCAACGATTTATGCTAAGCTAACAGTGTTCCTGCCAGACCTGGAGATCAGCTGAATAGATTCAAAAATGGTAAAACTCAACTCTTAACTCTCTAGAGATGACGTAAAACAAGCCCATCTCCAAAAACAGAGTAATCCTCTAAAACAAAGCAATATTTACATATTCCATTATGCAGATTATGTTCTGTTTTCAAACATATGCGGTATATAGGTAAAAAAAAAATAAGGCTGAAAAGTACAGACCAGTGGTCTTCTAAATCAGTTAATTCTCCACATCACATGAGGTAGTGTTATATAGTGGCAGAACTGACCTAATGAAGCGGCAGCCTCTGAATGGGTTAAATCTTGAGGCACGGAAACCTCGTCCTCGAGACCAGCCTCCACGCAAGTATGCGTCAGTAGTACTGAAACCTGGAATGTTTGTTCTTTTTGGTGATACCTAGTGCACAAAGAGCTTGACTTTAAATAGTTTTCTTTGACCAAAATAAATAAATAAAATGACTACATTCACACCACCAGAAATGTATCCAAGCACAAAAATAGTTTTTTAAATAAGTTTTTTGTTGTTTGTTTTAAATATTCACAATTAAGAACAGGCAGTACACTGTTAACAATTTTTGTAAATTACACAGCATTTAACTGTAATATGAACTGTATTTTACTGGAGGACAGTTATGCAGTAGGTTACTGTATTTTAAATTCACATTGTGAAATTTACTGTATAAAGCAAAATTCTGTAAATACATATACAGCAAGATAAATGGTGCTGTAAATGTAAATACAGTATACTGTTGTAATTGAATTACAATAAGCTACTGGCAAACTAATGCCAGTAAGTTACTGTTGATTCTACATGAAATTGTTAACAGTGTACTTAACTGAGAAAAAAAAACTAGTGCAGAAACTTTCACTCGTATAAAATAAATAGTACTTAAAAATTATGTTTAATTAAGTGTTTTGGTTACACAAACATTTCAGTGTATATAGTGCATTCCCCAAAGTATGACACAGAAACATTTAATCTGCTTTGAAATATGTATTGTGAAAGCATAACAATACATTAATTTTTAAATTAATTACAACAATACAATGTATTATATTATGTATTATAACATATAATTAATTATTATAATTATTTATGTATTATAACAATACATTAATTTTAAAACATTTTACAATACATTAATTTTAAAACAATACATTAATTTTAAAACATTAAATTTGAATAAAATGCAATATAAACTAGTGCACAGTTATAAACTAAATCAAACTGGATCAAAAAAGGGACAGCATTTTTAATTAACTTTATTCAAAATAATTATTAGAAGTGAGTTTTATTGGCTTAGATTATTTTGAGTTCTGTTAATAGCTAGTTTCAAATTTAAATAAATTTGACATGACGGCTGTTTTTACAGAACAACAACTTCAAGTACTCTATAGACTAAACATATATCTTTACCTTTATTCATTTAGCAAATGCTTACATCCAAAGCAACACTGGATGGAATTCAATTTATTAATATGCATGAACATGGCCACAGTGCTTTCCAAAAAGATGTTTTTGCAGATTATACTAACTGGGTATTAATTACCTTTTGAATTGTGTGAACTAAAATTGTGAAGCTGAAAACACTTAAAAATGGAAGCATGTCACTTTCACATAAATATATGCTTTCAAAGAATTTCTGAACATTTTTTCTTCACATTTACAGTTGACTTGACGCATGTAAAAGCCACGCTTCTTAAAATATAGAATATATAGAAATTAGCTCTTCATGATGCAGCAGGTGGTAAAAAAATCCCTTACTGCACCACTTAAAATAAACTAACTTCTGAATTTAAAGTTCCTCTGTGGATATAATAATGTCTCAAACATGTTTGCACCAAAGTATAAAGTTTTTTTTTTTTTACAGCATAAGTCATGGTGTCCACACTATTCTGACATCTTCGATCCACAAAAAAAAAAAACCCAAAGCTTTCTGAAAAGGCTAAACACACCGTTTTAGTTAGGAAATGCTGGAGTTCAGTTTCAGTGTAGGCAAACAGAAACAAAAACTACTGAACACAGAGGCGTGGCTCTCCAAAGTCACTCTCTGATTGGTCTTCTGGATATATGTGTATCATTCCCTGATTCATCAAGCTCCGCACATATAAACATCAATAAACTTCCAAGTACAGATCCCAGCAAAATATGCGCATGCCCAGTGGCCGTGAAGGGTCATTTATCATGCGTTTTGACCTGTGTAGTGTGGACGGAGATCATTTTTAGGTAAAAGTAAAAATGGCAGTATGGACAAAATTTTTTTTGTTTTTTGTTTTAATTGTGATTAAAATTGTGCAAATTGCAGAGGTTGCCACATACATAAACCTATCAATATTCATCGCTTGGATATCTGAAACGATTTACGAAGCGATTATTTCTCCCTGGATTTTTATTTTATTTATTCAATCTAAATACAGTAAATATCACAATATTTATGGATTATCACGAAAATGTATGGATTAAAAAATATATATTAGTAAATATTTTTGTTTATTTATTGCCACATTTTTTTTTTGTTGAAAATGGTATAGTATAAGAATCAGGGTCTCTTCCATCCATTTTCAAACATTGGTCAACGAAATCAAAACTTAGTTATACATACCCAGTCCACAGAGGACTGTTATTTTGAGGGTGACATCACAAGCTTAGATTTGGTTGACCAATCAGAGGAATAGGGGCGTTACAGCACCACCTACATGTGTATAATGAATTTTAAAGTCGTTTATCTGTTTTCCTACCCTAAATAAAAAAAAAAAAGAGCCAAAATCTCGTTTTTTTGTGAGCAAAAGAAAAACCGAAAATTTTCCTAGTTTTCCTTGTTTGAAAATGGATATGGAATGAACGGAAGATACCCTGATTTGTAAGTGACCCTGTAGGGCACTTTGTTTACTGATCATGCAGTTATCGAAAAACTGCTTAGGTCACATTCAGCTGTTGGTGTGAACGTAGCCTCATTGCCAATGGATTTGCAGCTCACCTTAATGACTCGGCCTCTGAATAGAGTTTCATCTAAAGTCATGGCAGTCCTTACAGATTCCCTCTCTGAGAACTCAATGTAGGCAAAACTGCATGGAAAATACATAAGACATGTTTGCAGGGTTCCCACGCTTTTATGAATAGCAGATTCGTGGATGTTTTAAAAGCACCATTCAATTTTAATTTAGTGGCTGAAACGATCTCATTCGTACAGTTTTGTACAATTTGCTTATCCACCAATGATGTTTGGGTTCAGGGGCGGGGTTGGGTGCCACACCTCGTATATTAAAATCGTATATTTTCGTATGACTGAACGCAAATTCATACAAATTAGCAACTGAACTGATAAAACAAAATAGTTGTGTTTCCTTGTGAAATCAGGCGGGTAGCTCCATGTAAGTACTTAACATTTCACTTACACAATGTTTATGTTAAAAATAAACATTTAAAAAGAAATGTCTAATAAAATTAGTTAAATTCAATACTGGTAATATTAAGTGGAAAATTCTGAAATATTGATCAAATGTGCATTATTTTGTTCTGTTTTTTTTTTGACAATTGAGTACAATTCTTAAAGTAAAACAATAATCAAATTTTATTTCACATAATTTTTTTTATTTTTTATTTATTTTTTTTTTTAAGTACTTTTTAGGCCTTGAATCCAAATTCAAGTACTTTCAAGCAGCGTGGGAACCCTGTGTTTGATGTTAAGTTATATTCTAACATGTAGACACATACCCTTTTGGATGGCCTGTGAATCTGTTATACGGGATTGTAACTCTGTTAACGTGGCCACAGCTATTAAAGAACATCTCCAATTCATCTGCAGTTGCTCCGTAATCCACCTGCAAAGCAAACAATACTGCATAAATATATACCACAAAACGCTTGATTTAAATGACAAATGCAAAGGGTTTAACTATTTGTTCTGCTTATTTGTAATAAAAAAAGAAAGTGAAGCAGCTTACATTGCCCACATAGATAGATCTCCTATCAGAATCTATTCTCTCTTCATGGGTCATATCAAAGAACAATTCTGAGGAAAGACAAGATAATCTGAAGTTAATTATAACCATATAAAATATTAAAGTGGTATGAATGAACTTCATGCAATGTAAAATATGATAGGAAAACCCAGCATTACAGCTATTTTTATACTATACAATTCAGTCACTGTAAGGTTAAGCTAAAAATCCAAAAGCAGCTACTTGTGTTGGGTTTAAAAACTAGTTTAAAATTGGTTGTTAATTCAAAGTAAATTCTAACATTGTATTGTTATAACAGCTATTTGGAGAAATAATCTTAGCAAATAAAACCACATAAGGAATGGTCAACCAAAAGGTTTAACAGTGATCTGTGGAACAATATTTTTCACCAAATTGATTTCATCCAATGCATTGAAATGAATTATTGCAAACTATTGTTACACTTAGCTTATTTTTAGCATTTACTTTGCACATCAGGGCTTTTTACATTGTGTGTGTGACCCCGTATGCAAGTATTACCATTACCACCAAGAAAAGTAATAGTTCACACTTGTAATTTAGGAATCCAGAGTAGGGTTCAAGCTTCACTGTGTTGCCAAATGTGTAAAGTATTGATCGATGTGGGGTTATAGCTAGAGGCTTAGCAAATGACATCCTCAGACTGACAATCTTTGGACAATTACGGAAAGTATTTTGAATATAAACAATTGTTTGGATGAATGAAATTGTAACAAAGTGCAATAATTGGAGTCCACTGCAATATTAACTTTAGTTTATTAAATAAACTCATTAATAAAAAAAAAAAAAAAAAAAAAAAAAAAGTAAAACCCAGCACTGCTGCTATTCTTGCTGAAACGTTTTTGCACATGGCGTTTATCCAATTAATGACTATGTTCAGATAAAAAAAAAAAAATGATGTTTTTTTTAGCATATTGAAAGTGATTGAGTCCCATCTCAATATTGCACATTTCAATCACTTTTCAGAGGTAGCACAATGATGGCATCAAAACTAACAACAACTGCTGGATGTAAACAAACAAACAAACAAGACCATTTCCAGTGCATAATTGCAGAGTTATTAATGGAAAAAAAAGAATCTTATTCACGTCACTTTCCATGCATCGAAACTTAAAGGGATAGTTCACAAAAAGTAGAGTACAAAAGATGATATTTTGAAATACACATTGATTTCCATAGTAATCATTTTTCCTCCTATGGACGTTAATGGTTACCGATTTTCAACATTCTTCAAATAATGTTTTTTTGTGTTCATCAGAAATAAGTTTAAGGTCTGGAACCAGAGTGGGTACATATTGGGGTGAACTATCAATTTTTTCTGTTTGTTTTATCTCTCTTTAATCATTCTAAACATTTGCTTCTGCTCTGGGATTTATTAAAAAAAAAAAAAAGTGATTTTTTTTTTTAACCTAGCTTTTTGGTTTAATGACATTTTCTCCAAAAAAGGTTAAGAAAAACCCAGGATTTTATACAGTGTTTTACAGTTACATCATTAGCAAAGCAACATACAGATAAAGTTAGTTATGTTTGGATGCACAAATCTGATTGATTACTTCCAATTAAGTGTGTGAACAGCCTGAAAAGATAATTTAAAAAAAAGTGATTGGATACACAAGATTGTTAATCAAAGGTGAAATATAAGCAGTGTGAAATGTTAAGCAAGAAAACCCATTCAGTTCATTCAGGGTGAAAAATACTTTCAAAAATGTGAATTGTATGTTTTCTTATGGTTATTGAAGGTTTAAAAGCTTTCAGCCAAGACTAGAGATGTAACGGTTTGAAAATGTCATATGATTATAGTGACCAACATTATGACTTTTTTTTTTATATAATGTTTGTAACTTAAAGAATAATTGTATTTATGTATATATACACACACGACAAAGACTACTGTATATAGTGTTATTTTACATTTCATAATTCAAATGTAGCTGAATACTCTAGACTACTAGAAAGCTAATCAAGCACTGTTTATTTTATTTGTATCTTTACTACTGTATTCATCAATACTTGTTATTGGTTTAGTATGCATATTTAATACACTGCCCTACAAAATCTCAACCGAAAATGACAAATCCTTTTCAAATAGAACCATTCAATTTGGTGAAGTTTTTTTTTTTTTACACACATTGTGTTACACACAAGTTACACACATTTAGTCAAACAATTTCTGAAAATGAACAAAAATAAATTGATTGTGACAAACAGTAAAACATGGATCCATGCATTATGTATTCGATTACTTATGTTTGTATTATTTCATATACATTGTTTTGTGTGTGTTTTTTATCGGTTCATTTTATTTTCTTATTCAATGCATTGTTTGTTAAACCTGCACTTCCATGTTTATGTTGTTTGTAACAAAATTGCATAAAGCAGTTTTATAAAAGCCAAAAAGATTGTGATTTAATGAGAATATTTAATTGCAGTTTTTCTGACTGATATTGCGATTTGATACCCTTTCATATAATGTGTACTGCAAACTACTGAAATAAATACAACATACTTTAAATATTTATTGCCGGTCAATAGTTGTGTCCCAAATCATATACTTATGCACTATTCTATGCCATTTTGTAGTATAAATAGTGCAAGTAGTGCGTTCACACTGTAAACTCTTAAAATAATAAGTGCACTTTAATTACCCGGATGACGCACTTGCATTAAAAAAAAAAGTGTGGAATGTTGGACACCATGCACTCAATGACCGCAGCTTTGCTAATGTAGCAGAAGGGGCGAAGCTATAGGCTGCACATGTTGGATAACTTATTTTGGATTGTGAAAGCAAAATATTGCTACAAGAGTGATTATAGCACCTTCCGGTGGTGAGTGCGGTTTTAATCATGGCAGGTATTATTTGGTAGTTTAGAAAATTATTTCACTAATTTAGCAACAGTCATCAGGGAAATTCTTGAATTTCCGTTTAGTTAAAAAAAAAAAAAAAAAAAGTGTTCTATTTGGGACGACACTACATGCATATTGCGTAAGTACATTGTGCATAATGTATAGTGTGCCATTTGGGACGCAGCAAAGATAAACGTGTTTACATTGTAGCAATTAACTAATCCCAACGTTATTGGATATATGATCAGTTTTCGAAATCGCGATAACCAATCACAGTTTTCACAACAATAAATATTTGAAATGATAATACTAACTATAAGAAAATTTACCATGGCTTACCTTCAAACCAATACTTGTGACACTAGTCAAAAACTAAGGTATAGCATGTACTGAAAACCATAGGGGGTTAAAACTAAATAAATTATCCATCATTTTCTCTACATTCCATAACTCATAATTTGCACAAATAAAGGGTATGTTTTCAGATACAAAACTTGTTTAACCGCCTTAATTAGGGCTGGGCCGATACTATGAAAATAATATATCGAATTGCGATAAAATTTATGTCAATAACAATGGTCTTACTCTACATTGATCTAAGAGCCAATCACACAGCAGAAATGAGCAACAATGGGAAACTAAAAGTGTGTTGATATTAAAGATGTACCAAATTTGGCCACCGAAAAATCTATTAGCCGAAAATATGCTGGACTCTCTAATTTTTGTGGCTTCGATCATGGTTGGGGTACTCTTAAATCTGGAAGCATTAACAATTGATATTGAAAAATATATCGATATCTTTATCATTCTATATAGAAAACAAATATGGAGATTGCATTTTTGCCTTACTGCACAGCCCTATAGCCTTAAGACTTTAAAAAATAATAATAATTTTCAGCTCATTTTAAACAAAACCGAGATAATGATAACCATGATAATTTTGGTCACTGGTTAATAAATTAAACTTGGAACTATGGAAGTCAATGGCGGGTTTTTTTCAGCTTTCTTCCATCTGTGTTTCAACAGAACTGGAACAAGTGGAGAACTAGAACAAGTGAAGAATGAGTAAACAGAAAGAATTCATTATTAGGTGAACTATCCCTTTAAGCCTAAATTCCACAGACTGGCCAAAGTTCTGTTCAGGAACTCTGCAAGTGTGTCTTTGGCTCACATTTTTTATTTTATTTGTCACAGAAGGCAAGCAAAGATGTCCTTAGATAAGCTACACGCGGGCTGCAGGACAGCTCTTCTGGGCCATGCCTCATTGGGCAGTGATAAGACTCTGTGGCCCAGCAGATGGGCTCAGGTGTGGGCCAGCTGGATGCTCACCTGCCTCAGGGCTGTAGGGAAACTGTCTCTCTATCTCATACTGCATGTCAGACTCGTCCATTTCCAGCACACAAGCTTGAACCGCATTCAGCTCCTAAAGAAACAAGATTTTCCAGACTAACCAAGAACAAAAAACACATGTGCATTGGTAGATGACAACTTAAAGACCTTTTTTTATTCTTATGTGGTTTATACGTTTCTATGTCTTTAAGGGATAGTTCACTCAAAACAAAAATTGTCATCATTTACTTGCCTTATTACTTGTTCCAAACCTCTGACTTTCCTCTATTGAACACCAAAGGAGATATTTTGAAGAAAGCTGAAAACCTGCAACTATTGACTTCCATTAAATCAACATTAGAAAAAAATACAATGGCTTTCAGCTTTTTTTTCCAAAATACATTCCTTAGTATTTATCAGAAGAAAAAAACTCAAAGGTTTGAAACCACAAAGAGCTGGGATTAGCCTAGGCTGGGCTGATTTCAGCTGGTCAACCAACCTGGTTTAGGGGGAGTTTTAGCCATTCCAGGCTGGATAAGCTGGTCGTTTTTCAGCCTGACCAGCTAAGACCAGGCTGGAAACCAGTCTGGAAATGGCCAAAACCCCTCTAAAACCAGGCTGGTCTACCAGCTAAAACCAGCTTAGGCTGCTTTAAGCTGTTTTTTTTCAGTAGAGAGATGAGTAGGCTACATTAATAAATAGCAAGTTTTAATTTTTGTGGGAACTATCTCTTTAATATTTATTTTGACACACACTACTACATAATTTCTACATAAGGATTATCTGAATTATTATTTACCAAAATAATAATTATTTTAGTACCACAGGACTTAAAAAAGGGGGTGTGTGGTCCCTTTAATTGCACAGCCTAACCAACACGCATAGGCTACTGCATTTATCAAAAGTACATTCCCCTATATGTATAAGAATATAGTAGTAGTAGTAGTAGTAGTAATTCATTGTTTTAATATGCTATGCTACGTTATGAAAAAAAAAGTGTATTATTTATTAAGTCTGGCCACGCTACCCAACTGGAAACACTTTTGTGAGGAACTGCTTTGAGGTTCAAGCGGACAAAACTGCAGTAAGGTATGCGTATATGTTTACTTGACTTCTAATTAATCTACTTCTGTGATTTAAAAAAACAACAACAACTAATTATCATATAGCCTACAATGGTCAACCAAACGCCACGTCGATGTCGATTTCCATTTTAAACTTCAGACGCAATGAAAAGGTAAACTACCGATCAGATTTTATATGCCGCCTTATCATACTGAAGATTTTGATCTATGTGCACATTCGACGCGTAAATTACTAGATATTCTCCGATTAGTGATATACAGCGATTTTTTTGAACAATTACGACAAGCATAACAACACAATTTTACCTGTTGGATCCACGCTGGTTTTTAGCATCAGCCACAACAGCCTTACTGCCCTTAACTAACACACCTGACCCAACTAATCAAATGCTAGTAAGTGTGCTAGTAAAAGAAACAGGTGTGAGCGTAGATGTAGTTTTGAGAGAGAGAGAGAGAGAGAGAGAGAGAGAGAGAGAGAGAGAGAGAGAATAACATTTAAATTGCTGGAGTTAATTATTTACCTCCATATGAGATAGAATCAGACAAGAATCCCCTAAAATGTCCAGTTATTTTCTTTGGAAAACCATAGTGATATCAGAAATCATGCCATCTATATCAAAACACTGCTATCATTGAATTAGCACGATTAAATAGATTAAATAGGCAATACTTATGCACTCTTTATTGTTGAATGAAAACTAAAAATCTAAAAGATGTGGAGGTCATAATAACCTCAGTTAGTCAAAACACTATTAAAAAGAAAGGTTATGTATTGACGTTGATGGTTTCACGAAGAAACGTTTACATCTATAAAAACGTTTTATTCCACAAAAGGTTGATTCTTTATTCTAAGAAATAAAAATAATTAGCATTTCTGCAAAAAAAATCCCTTTGCCTTCATAGTTAAAAGGAAAGAAGTCAAATTAAATAAAATTAAGAATGTGTAACTTGTTTTGCGATAATACTTTGCTATTGAACAGCTATGTAAAGCGGTTTTTGAAGGTTTTGATGATAAAAAGTTTGATTAGGAACTAGAAGCTGTAAAAATCTTTAAAAGCTTTCATTCATCCAATAAAAAAAATTAGAGTAATGGTCCATGAGAACAATTTTATATAACCTGGTACAAAGAATATTTGACTTGTTGAAGAAAAGTCAATTAATTTACATTTTCTTTTTGTTCTAAACAAAAAGATATAGCTTTAATCAAAACAAAAATTGGTGGCATGGTGGTGCAGTGGGTAGCGCTGTCGCTTCACAGCAAGAAAGTCGCTGGTTCAAGCTTCAGCTGGGTCATTTGGCATTTCTGTGTGGAGTTTGCATGTTCTCCTCGTGTTCGTGTGGGTTTCCTCCGGGTGCTCTGGTTTCCTCCACAGGTCCAAAAACATGCGCTATTGGTGAATTGGGTAAGCTAAATTGTCCGTAGTGTATGTGTGTGAATGAGAGTGTATGGGTTGCAAATGGAAGGGCATCCACTGCGTAAAACCTGTGCTGGATAAGTTGGCGGTTCATTCCGCTGTGGTGACCCCTGATTAATAAAGGGACGAAGCTGGAAAGAAAATGAATGATCGAAAACAAAAATCTCTGTAAAATGTACATTCATTCATTCATTCATTCATTCAATGTTTTTCAGCTTAGTCCCTTTATTAAACTGGAGTCGCCACAGTGGAATGAACCACCAACTTATCCAGCATATGTTTTGCGCAGCAGATGCCCTTCCAGCTGCAACCCATTACTGGGAAACATCAATACACACTCATTTACACACACACTACAAACAATTTAGCTTACACAATACACCTACACTGCATGTCTTTGGACCTGTGGGGGAAACCGGAGCACTCTGAGGAAACTCACGCCAACACAGGAAGAACATGCAAACTCCACACAGAAATGCCAACTGACTCAGCCAAGGCTCAAACCAGGGACCCTCTTGCTGTGAGGTGATCGTGCTACCACTGCATCACCGTGACGCCTCATATTCATTCATTCAATAAAAAAATGTAGTGTAATAGTTTCACATCTAAATTGAGCTTCTGTTTAATGCGCATGCACTGGGCTGTGTGAGTAACCTTAAAATTTCACATTGGTCAAAACAAATATTTCTTAGTTGAGCTCTTAATCAAAAACATTTATATTTAACTATGTTCATTCATTTATTCATTTTCTTTTGGCTTAGTCCCTTTATTAATCAGGGGTTGCCACAACGGAATGAACCGCCAACTTCCAACCGCAACCCTACAATAGGAAACACCCATATACTCTGGCATTCACACTCTTTATTCAATTCACCTATAGCACATGTCTTTAGACTGTGGGCGAAACCGGAGCACCCGGAGGAAACCCACGCGAACATGGGGAGAACATGCAAACTCCACACAGAAATGTCAACTGACCCAGCCGTGGCACGAACCAGCGGTCTTCTTGCTGTGAGGCGATCGAGCTACCCACTGCACCATTGTGACGCCCCATTTAACTATGTTTTGAACTTAAAATATATTACTTGGAAAAATAAAACAAATAATATTAAACTGAAGTTAAAGATACATTTTTAATTGAATGAAGGACTGCTTGAAAGTTTTGTTTCAGTGTGTGTGTGTGTGTGTGTGTGTGTGTGTGTTCTATGCTGTCTGGAATACATTAGAAAATTCAATTAGAATCAATTGCAAATTATATGATACTAATTCCTAAATAGAGTCTTGCATTCTTTGACAAGGATTGCAGATTGTGGTTAATATGGGGAAAATACATTAGTATGTACATTACTTATTATAATTGGTGAAAACATCAACCGTATAACTTCTAATGAAAAAGTTAAACCTTAAAAATTATGCCTACGAAATTCTAAACATAGTTTTATCTGTACTCCATCGGAAACCACTGCAAAGCGCATGCTTAGCCTATATTAAATTCCAAATTGTAAAATCCCAT
>CAIGQZ010034999.1:2681951-2739947 GCA_903798205.1 Danio tinwini | reverse complement strand
ATATATATATATATATATATATATTCATCCCTCCCTCCCCCAGGATCAGTTCAAGCAGGGGTTCAGCAAGATCACCATCTGGACACATCACTGACATATGGGCAGCTGCTGGGGAACTAACGGGACACAGTGTGGATGAGAGAGAGTAGAACAAAAACAAAAGAAGATAAACCGGAATATTGGTGCTACAAATTCCACTCCCTGTAAATATTCTGACTCTAGATTGCTAGATGTCTCTCTATTGTATGTAAAGAATATGGACTATGTTTTTGTGTGACGCTAGAGCATATCAGTGCGTTTCTACTCCACAGGCAGCTGGCACCACCTGGCAAATATGTCACTTTCATTTCCACCTTCCCACTGCCCACCTCACAGTCTCTTTCTGTGTGGCCTAACCTTCCCACAACCTCCACTCATTACATTGACTCTGTGTGCATTTCAAAGCCAGACAAGAAGAAGAATGCCCAGGGCAAGGTTGTGTTGACATTTACCATAGCTGTCTACATTTTTACCTTTCGCTTGACTTGGTAGATATTTATGACTTAAGGTATTTGTTATAAAAATGGTACACAGAAAGACAAGTTTATGTGTGTGTACCTGTCTGTGGTACGTCTCTTGCCATGCTCGTTGAGTTCCAGCATGATCTCAGAGGAGTCCAGGGGAGAAATGGCATTGGCGTCCAGCAGAAGCTGTTCATGCTGGGCCAGATACTGGGCTGGGGTCTGCTTAGCCATCCGGGCACAGTGAAGTAGCTCCCTCTGCAGGAGGGGCAAGTTAGCCTGCCAAAAGGAAAGACAATTAGATTAATAAAATATTGAATTT
This sequence comes from Danio tinwini, assembly GCA_903798205.1. Classification (NCBI taxonomy): domain Eukaryota; kingdom Metazoa; phylum Chordata; class Actinopteri; order Cypriniformes; family Danionidae; genus Danio; species Danio tinwini. Next base: position 2,739,125 of record CAIGQZ010034999.1, on the reverse strand, counting down.
GATGACACATTTAAAGGAAAACTCTTTATCTTTAGTCTTGCTAAGCCACTGTACCAAATCTGGTCTAGTAAAGCTGGTTGACCTAGAAGTTCTTTAACTGAATAATTCTTGCTAGTCAGGCTAGTTTGCTAGTACAACTGGTTGTTTGTGATTGTACAGTTTATGATCAAGGCTGACCAGAATGTATTTGTGTATTAGTACTGTATGAGTTATTGGGTTACTTATCTAATTGGTTTATTACTAAGCTGGTTAATCTAGTCAGCTGTTTGAATGATGTCTTTCAGGCTAGGCTAGACAAAGGGCATCAGCATCGCACCAAGTTGGAGACCAGTTTCCAAAACACGGCATATGCTGATGATTGGATATTTTGGTAGTTCAACAGGGTTTGTGCTAAGAGAAAAAGAAAGAATGAGGATGAGATAAAGCAGACACTTTCTCTGGCCCACCATGTGTTTGTTCTTTGCTTAGGTCGGTCTGCAGTAGGAGAACTGTGCTGCCTTTCTCTTTCACCCTCTCTTTCTTGTTGTCTTTTTCTCTTTGGCTGTCAGTATAACACTACACAGCTGGCTGATGATACAGATGTGTAACATCAACACTCTGCAGGCCTCTGACAGCAGGCTGTGAGCAATGTGCTGGGTGCCATGTACCACAGTGCTCTGCTTTGAATAAAACACTCACACTATGAGATATGTCTTGTGTAGTCTATATCTCACTAGCACACACACACATAGTGGAAGACTGCAGGGGGGGCGTGCACCACACCAAACATTTTCTTGTTCTGTTATGTGGTCGGTGGATATATAATCTTTATGCAACCAATAAAAAATTATTAGATTTGTGTGTGGATGTTTGTTTTGGAATACTTGTTTCCTAAATCAACTGGAGGTGGTTATCTTTAAACACTGCATAATTAGGATCTGACTTTGATTCAGGGATTCAGGATGAACTGTGTGGCCACACATTTTTACAGTAAAGCATGTGATAACCAAGGTGTTTGAATTTGATGTTGGAATTACATATTTTGCACATAAATGCAGAATTATTTGAGAAAGCACCACAATGCATCAGAGAATCTGTGTATATGTTTGAGCCCTGGATCACAGTGATGTCTGAGGACAAAAAGGGATCAGCTCAAAGACAACAGCGGCAGAGCAACGGAAAGCTGTGCTGCTTACAGCACCCACTGCAACATCTGCCAGGAAATCTTCTTTGGCCCACACTACTCCTCTCCACTCTGGGTAAACACAAGTGTGCCAATTTTAATGAATCACAAATGATGGCCATATGGAGCACTAGATCAGCACAGCCCAGCCACAGCAGAGTTGGGGGTGGGAGGGTGAAAGGGGCTGCGGATGCTTTATCAAATGTACTCCACTCATCTACACACACAGGCAACCATGTATCCGGGATTGGGGAAATACTGAGTGAGTCTGTTCATTTGTGTGCCGATGCTGGCTGCCATCCATCTACCTTCTTTTTGTTTGTCACTTTGCCTGTCTGTCTCAAAGTCCCACTACCCTCCCCCTCCACCCCTTCCCATATGGTGCACCATAAGGAAGAGCTCCTCATACAGATACAGAAAGACTTTAAGAACTCTGTTGGAGTAGTCTCGGCTTCAGATGGGATACGCAGAGACCATTCCCTCACTAATGCATATTGCACAAAAAATGTCAAGAGCTTTCTCAAAATATTGTGTTCATGAATGTGAATGTGTTTTTGTATTCTTACCTTGAGAAATGGAATGACAAAGGGGCGCAGGGGGAAGTTTGTGGCTTCCTGAAGTTTAGAGTGGAACTCTTCAATGGTTAAAGTTGAGTTCTGATAAACAGAAAAAGCAATCCAATTAATACTTATTGAAGAAAAGAATCAGAGGCAGTACCACAAACACAGTAGGACACTCACCACTAGACCCAGTACCAGGCTGCGTACACGTTCTCCAATCTCAGGTGAGATGTCATTGCCAAATTGCTGCAATGTGGTGAGGAAACGTTTAAGTTTACAGAGTTGCCGGGCTCCACAAGCTGGGGGCAGCTGCTGGGTAGGCAGGGAAGCAGTAGATGAGGTGGCCGGTCCATTGCTGAAGCCATTAGGGGTTGAGGGAGCTCCGTTTAGTGCTGTTGGAGAGTGACTGCTCCCATTCAGCACTGAGGAAAGAGAACCACTGTTTGTATTAGCATCATTTAAGTTACGCCAGACCCCTTTGCTTTCTTTTTTGTCCATTTCAGTCCTGGGAATTGCTCTCCAGGAAGTTCCAACGTAGCATGAAGAGGGCACATGCATCCCGAGAAAAGCCAAAGAACACACTGAAACTACAGATACACTATGACAGTACTGGAGCACGTTGCTCTGCACTCTTTGTTTCATTCTCTACTTTGAACAAACTCTGCAAGTAGGACCACCAACTACCCCCTCTCTCTCTCTCTCTCTCTCTCTCTCTCTCTCTCTCTCTCGCTATCTCTCTCCATGACATACACACACGCCGCCCACCCGGTCTATTACTCCCCACTGCTCTCCCACTCACTCACTCACTCACTCACTAAGACACAACTATAAGAAGAACGTGTTAAAGAGGTCCCAAAAATAGCCCCCTGGACTGGGTTACTTTTATTCCAATAGCAGGTGTGTGTCTAAATCAGGCCGTGCACATGTCTACCAGCTGAGAGCAGATTTGCAGCTTTCAGGCCACCAGGCCGTCCCGTCCACACTTCCACTGCATCTCATCCCTCCACTCTTTCCTCTTCCTGATTGTCAAGTGCCTTCTTCCTAAGAGTAGGCCTTATATCTTATGTCACCTATGCCTGAAGCCCTGACCACAGATAAACAAACATTACGAAAGTAGTGGGCACAGCATGAGGGTTTAGAATTACAGACAATAATCCTCTGGGACACCGGGAAGCATATGATTGTGCAAATACAACTCAAAGGGTAGATCTCCTCCAGGTTGGGAGGCATGTTCTCACTGCTGTGTGTATGAGTGTGTGCATGGCTTCATGTTGCAGAACACAGGGTCTTTCATTTCGCTTGTGCCCCTTTTTATCTCGCCATTCCAGGCAGGACACATGTGGGTTTACCATGTGACTCCCACACTTGTGTTCTGGTTTTAGAGTGGCAAGCAGGCTACACTACGACCCATGCAACAGGTGAAACAACAAGACCCGTCATTGCTATATAGGGTAGCAAGATCTGCCAAGCCTTGCCGAGCCTGATGCTGCCCGTGAATTCTCCCGTACGCAGTAAACAAATCTCTTGCTGTGTATCTTAAGCGCTCGCACACCCAGACAATGGCTCAATCTGCCATACACAAACATTCTTAAATACACTTGCTCATGTTACAAGGGCATTCTTTCCTACAGTATATGAATACTCTGACATGACAATGGCTACTGCACATCTACAGTTATCGAGACTTTTAGAAATTGTATTACTGTACTCATGTACAAATCATTATCCTGGATTTGTTATTATTCAGTTAGCAAGGCATATACTTGTTGACAGTGAACTAACTTACACAGGAACATTATTGTCTGGCTGTTGCTGCACCATGACAGTAGTTCACACGAGAGAGATAATTTACTATAGAAAACTGTTTACCCTAACACTCCCTTGTGGTAACACTAAGAATGTGACACAAATTTGCACTACATTATGAAATACTTTCTGTTTACATGCTAGCAGTTGGTTGCAGTATTCCATGCCTTTCAGAAACACTTCACAATTCTTCGCTATGTATCTAGGGTGTTGTGAAAGCAACTGAAATCAAATTTATCCATGTTTTAACTATGATCACTTACTTGTTGTGGGTGTGAATGACGCGTTGCGATTGGCTGCCTGGCTGACAGCAGGGGGTGGTGGTGGCATTGTGGGCGGAGTTGACCTGGGCTGGGTTTTGACATCAGCAGGTGAATCTGGCATCGTTCCAGCCTTCTTTGCTGTGTTACCTGCAGATAACATCAAATAGTTTTATTAATACAGGTTTGTTCATTTAAACAAATGCCATTTTCTAAATGCCAAAAGTAGAACAATGCTTTTGTACTGATGTAACAGCCTTCCTGTGGAAACTCAATTTTTAAATCTAGATGAAAATTATTTCTGTTTAATCTGAATTGTTACCATGATTAATATTTATGTTTTGTTTCTTTTATTTTTGACCATGTTTTGTCTTAATTTTATTACTGTTTATTTACTTTCTACAGCACATTGGTCAACATTAGTTGGTTTAATTTTGCTCTACAAGTATATCGACATTGAAATTGAAAGACTGTTAATACCTACAGTGTGCAGATTTCAAAACTACACTACCTGAGAAAAGTATTGTCATGGATCCCAGTTGTAAGAGCAACAAATATTAAACTTGGCTTCTAGTTGATTATTTAGAAAAGCAGCAGAAGTTAGATTTTGTGTTGAACTGCATCCTAAATACTGCAGAAGACCTCTTGGAACCCTCATGGACCCAAGGTTCTCACAGAAATCAGTCAAGTTTGGTTAAGGAAAAATCATGCGTTGGGGATACATTCAGTATGGGGCATGCGAGAGGTCTGGGGGCAAAGAAGGCAAATTCTTCAGCAGGATAGTGCTCCTTTATTTCAGCCTCCACATCAAAGTTCCTGAAAGCAAAGAAGGTCAAGTTGCTCTAGGATTGGCTAGCCCCGTCACCAGACATGAACTTTATTAAGCATGTCTGGTGTAAGATGATGGAGGAGGCATTGAAGATGCATCCAAAGAATCTTGATGAACTCTGGAAGTCATGCAAGAATGCTTTCTTTGCCATTCCAGATGGACGCCGTCCTCCAAGCTCATGGGAGTTATAAATAATATTAATTATTTTTGCACTGCACCATGCTTTTATATTCTATACTGTAAATTAATGACAAGACTTTTGTCTAAGCAAAATCAGACCCTACTGTCCTAATTAAATAATTAAAAATCAAATCATGATCATATTTTATTTTGGCATAACAAGCATAATTTAAAATCCTTTGTCTTTCATATAGGCCATGTCTTATACCAAATGATCAACTAGAAGTCAAGTTATTATTTGTTGTTTCTAAAACTTGGATAGTCGACTAGACTTTTGCCTGGTAGTGTATATGCCTCTGACTGTATAGTGCTTTGACTTACTGTGTCTGAAGCATGTCAGCTAACCACCGGGTCACGGCTCTGACAACAAATACTCTGCTCTGCACATGCATGAAAGCTACATGGCACTGGTTCAAACCATATCATGTTTGACACATATGTTGTGTCTTGTTCACGGTGCTGGATCATGCAAGTGGCTTTTTTTCATCAGTAGCCCTCTAGTGAGTTGCTCAGACAGACTTATAATATTTCATAGCAGTAAATCTGTGCTCTCTCTGCTGATAGAGATAAAGTGTGGCTTTGGCAGACTGAGGTGGAGGGTAAATGTCACTGCTGTTGGAAACATCCAGTCACACCTGTTCTCCTACTCAGCTGCTGCTGACGGGACCCCTCTGCCCACCACACAACCCCCCCCCCCCCATTGCCCTGACATCCCCATCAATGTCCTCCACCCCCCACCCTCTCCCCCGCCTGTTGTCCGCTCTTGTCCGCCGGATGGACAGGCACTTGACAGCCAGTGACAAGTGCAGCTGGATCTGCTCCTGTCCATCACGGTGTTGAACACTTCAACAAGGCTGCGTTCACACCGACCCTCATCTCTGCTTCGCTATTGGACCAAACATGGCAAGTCTTCTTCACTGTTGCTCGCCTGGACCATATTGGTGATATGACAATGCCTTTGTCTACCCAGCTCCTTAAACCTGCTGTCACATGTTGGTTTCCCAGTTTTCTTGTCCTCACATCTGAAGTAGCACACTCAATGTTGGCAGTTGTGAGATGAAAGGGTAATTCACTGCTTTATGTTGATGCCTCTACACAAATGAACTAAACATTAAATTCCAATAGTTCTTTTGGACCAGTGTCAACTCTGTTGGTATATCTTTGGGCAAGTGAAAAAAAAACATAAACTAAATTTTTTTGCAGCCGTGGCCTTATGGTAAAAGAGCTAGACTGATCCAATGGTCGCAGTATCAAGTCCTGGTAACAGCAGGGATTGTTGGTGGGAATATCCACCTCAGTACCATGGCTGAGGTGATTTCCTTGAGCAAGGCACCAAACTCCCAACTGCTCCCCGTGTGTGTGTTCCCAGGTCTAAGTTGGTTTGGATAAGTTCATAAATGTAAATGTAGAATTTATCACTATGTAACCCCCCGCCAGTCTTACTGCACCCATACAGTTCTGAGCAGGGATTGAACCGGCGATTTTTTGTATGGGAGTAGGTTGCTCTAACAAGGAGGCTAAAGACCATGGTCTCTAGCATCTGTCGTTAAAGCACCTTTAAAGGACAGAGGAGTGAGATTTACCTGCACAGCACTTCACTAGCTGGCTTCTGCACACTCACCCCCCTAAACCTCACTCCCATCCGGGTCACGGCACCAATGTACCCCCGCTGGTCCTACTGCACCCACCCTGTTCTGAGCTGGGATCAAACCAGCGATTCTTTATATGGGAGGCTGTTAGCACAACACTTCATTAGCTGGCCTCTCCCACAACCACATCATAAGATTTAATCAGGTGATATGTGTTGCCTGAGAGACTGAGTTTTTTTTCAGAAAGTAAAACTGTACACAGTTTTCTAAGGTGTAAAGATAGGTATAAGGCTGGGGTAGTGCAATAGAAAAAGCAGTTTGTACAGTATAAAATCAATGGAGACTTATGGAATGTGACTTATTTCACAAAAACAAGCTTGTGTGTGTGTTTGTGTGCATGTGTTTGAAAGCAAAGATATTCCAAAAGAAGTACCATCAGATGATATTGAGATTAACGCACAACATCACTGGTGACAGCTCTCATTTGCTACTCCTTACCATCATCTGTTGCCAAGAAAAATGCTTCAGATGCCACAAGCACAGAGGGAGAAACTTTAATGACCATTTATTCTAGAGTCCATTCAGTTGTTCAAATATCTGATAAATGTGGCACATTTTAAATGGCGTAGTTTGTTTGGATGTCATTTAAATAACTGCATCTTGTGTAATTATCCATCTATTTGTTTGTTTTGTTACTGTATGATTGGACCAGTGTTGGGTAAAAAAAAAAAAAATAATTAAATATTATCTATCTAAACCTAGCTTAATATTATTTGCAAAATTCTAAAATAACATAACACATAGTTTCACATTAGTTTTTTTTTTAAGATTAAGAATAACTTAAGATTTTAGCATATAACTTTTTTACCCAACACTTCTGAAGACTAGTCAGTCAGTCATACAGTATATTTACAGTATATACTGTGCTTGGTTCCACACAATTCCTCAACCTATGCTTATTCTGATTACATACCCCTATATACATTTCTGGAGAGTGCAAAATACGTCCCAGGAACTATGTTTTTAGCAGTTTTTGTTTTTGTGAGTCCACCAGAGGCCACTGTGTATGCATTTTCAGATCTCAAATTTCTCTTGCGAGTGCCATTCGCGCCTGCTGTTCTCATGTAAATCCACCAGAGGCCGCTGTCGACTGACAGATTTACTGACTGACCAACCGACTGATCTCCCACCCTCCCTCTTTTCTAAACCCAACCAATGTTTTTTTTGTAAAAGCACCGATTGAACCCGCCCACCTCTTTCCTAAATCCAACCGCAGTTTTGAAAAGCAATTCAGAAAAAGAAAAGCCTCGATTTTTACCACATTTTCATATTATACCACGTTCTTACCCTGTTATTTACTTCTTGATTTTATTTTTTAGCTTTTGTTTTTGTCTTACCTGCTTTCTGGAACCATTCTTCACCGCACTTAGACCCCATTGTCGTGGTCAACTGCGTCTTTAGTCCGCCGATGTAAGTGTCGAGCTACCAGACAAACTAGTAACTAGGGAAAGCCGTCCATATGGAGGTAAGTGGTCAGCTGGTAAGCTCAAAAAGGAACACCATCATACCGCCCCATAGCGTTCGTTTTAAAGACGAAATGCAGCCATATGTGGCTCTGGCTACATAATTCGTAATCTCCAGAAACATATATATAGATATATGTTTTCAGAATGAGCCTGTGTTGCAATTCCTTCATGTTGTCACAACACAAATCGATAAAGTTAACTTAATAGTTTTTACAAATTTAAGTAAATTGAACTTAAAACAATTAAGTTGTCCCAAAAAATATATATAAAAATTGTGTTGTTTCAACTCATTTTAAATAAGTAGTTTGAAGAAGCAGCAGTTTTTAAAGAAACTTTTTGGTGCGTTAATCTACATAGTCAATACTATTATTCAAAAAGTTAATGATTCATACTCATCAAGTAATTGCTTCTTGCTGTTTTTATTTTTACATTCTTCGGGTGATTCAAAAACACAAACGTTTCGGCACAATGCCTTCCTCAAGGTGATGGGATTACTCACTTTTTTAAAGTAAAGTCAACACTTTTTAAAGTGTACAGTGCCATTCCAATAAATTCAATATGTATTATTTATTAAATGCTTTAACAAGACCAAAGTGAAAACTGAATATTCTAAAAACATGTCCATCAAACAGTGTCATACTATGACACTTTTTGTTCAAGTAGGTAACTAAATGCACAAAAATAAGCATTTAACTAGTGCATGTTTCACCTATATGCTGCAATGTGTGTGTCTGTGTGTGAGGCAGTACTGCAGCATGTGTTGAGCAGCAGGCTCTTTGACAGGCGCCTCTTGTCTCAGTGCTGTCACTCACTGTGGATCAGTTGCCCCCACTTCTCTCCACTGTCACCTTCAGTTTGATAGACCTCCCGAAAAACAGCACAACACCCTGACCGAATGGTGGGGCCACCAGCCCAGGCCATGTTCGGAGAAAGCCCCCACCGCCCGGTCGAGATGTCATGTGCAAAAATAACTAAACGTACAGGGTCATAGCCAAACTACTAACAGCCAGATAATTGGTGGTCGACCTTAGAGGGATGACAGCTGCAGGAGGGTCGCAGGGTATGAGGCTTGACTGTGGGTTAGGTTAGGGGCTGCTTTGGTTTAGGGGACATGGTGAGGGTCCAAAAAGCACAATATTTATGCTGTTTTGTGTGTTTTGCTGATCTTTTAGTTTGACACAAACAGGGTGTCATGCTACCTTTCACAAACCCCAGCACCTTTCCACTATATAACAACCCGTCCCCACTAATAAAAATGGTCAAAATAGCAGCCAATCATGACAAATCTGATATTTATGATATGTTTAAGCAATCACATTTTGCATTCAGTGATACGAAGAAGGAACTTGATAAGTAAAATTAATAAGCAACTTGAGGGAAAAAAATGTAGACACCTAGTTCATTGTGGAATAACATCAGTTACCAGTCGCAGCTGGTAAGGACTAAAATCTATTTTAAAATGCACATAAGAATAATCATTTGTTGTTTTACTCAATGTTCATTTCATTAAATAAAATAATGACAAAAACAATCGTTGATGACCTTGTTGATCTTGTTTTGAAGACTAAGACAAAATGAAGATAGGATGACATGTTTATCATTAGAAACTAACAATGAGTACGTTTACATGGACACCAATAATCCGATTTTAATACGAATAAGACAATACTCTGATTAAGAGTCTACCATGTATATTTGATTAATCAGATAAGGTCCTATTCGAACCAAACATAATTCGTGGTGTATGCCAATTTTTGCCGCATGATTGAAGTACAGAACAGACATGTAAACACCGCAATCAAACTATTATTGTCGTGTAGGATTTTCTACACCGTTTTGTTCCGTTTTGCGCTATACACACAGGCTGTTAGACACTATTCTCTGCACCTACCGAGTCAGTGAAGGAACACAGACACCTGCATTGCGAAATGCGGAGGATTTTTTCTCCTATTCGATGTGCGGAATCAAATTCCATTAAAACAACACTCTTCCAGCAGTTCAAACTCGCATCCAATATATCGTTTGTCATGGGGGGCATGCATAAAATGTTCCTAAATAAAGTGAAAGTAACAAACTAAAGTTAAAGTTGACCAATAAAAAACGAAACACCCGAAATTACACAAATCTCCAGAGGAAATGTGGATAGGGGTGATGCAAGGATGTTAATCGAATTATGCGCTATGACATGTAAAGCGGGATCATTAAAGTAACATTCAAAAAGCAACTCATGTAAACACCTTAACCATATTATTGTCTTATTCAGATTAAGGCAAATAATTCGATTACTGATGTAAACGTAGTCCATGACTATATTAATATGCAATTTTGTTGATGAAAAAAAGGAGACTAAAATGTAGTCAAAAAATTTCGGCTTATTGCGCTGTTCATTCATAAGATTAGCAAATCAAAGCATGCACATTCATAGTTTTCAGTCAAGTGACTGGCTCAGTTTCTGGTTTTTGTTTTTAAGCCATAGGTCTACTGAACCAGTGGCTTGTAAGCCTTTTGATTTGGCTCTTCAAGTAGCCTGGTGTGAAAAGACATCCCTAGAATTAATAATTTAATTCAGTTAGAAAACAATTTGTAAAGTTATGAAATGACACATAATGGTTCCACACATATGTGCAAAGAAAAAGCCTATTGTACAATGCACTGATGTTGTTAAGCTATTTTAAAAATACTACATAAGAGCATGGTTGACATTAGAAAAAAACCTTGGGGATAATGGACTGATGTTGTAATCCAGTTTCAAAATACAACAAAATACAACATGAGCATGTTGAAATGTTACAAAAAAAAAAAAGAAATGAGTGTATTATGATGCAAAAATACAACATACAAAGTTAGGTTTAATGGTAAGTCGTACAGTACTCTGACTGCTGCTGTATTGCTGACAAACACATTAATGTACAGATACATCTTAAATGAGAGGAAAAAGCTATGTGTGTAAAAAGAGTAGTTTTGGACAGGGTAGATTTAAAGGAGGTACGTTTTTTGCCGTTTTTGTTTTCACGAATCCACGAGAGGCAGCTGGGTATGCTTTTTGAGATCTTAAATTTCTCTTGCGAGTGCCATTTGCGTCTTCTGTTCTCATGTAATTCCACCAGAGAGCGCTGTCGACTGACCCACCCTCATCCTTCCCTAAACCCAACCAATAGTGCTTTTAAAAGCACAGATTGGCCCACCCACTTCTCTAAACCCAAGCAATATTTTTAAAAAAAAGCAATCCAGAAAAAGAAAAGCCCTCGCCTTTTTTTTACCACGTTTTCAGATTTTACCACATTCTCACCCCGTTATTTACTTGTTTATTTTATTTTTTGGCTTTTGTTTTTGTTTTACACGCTTTCTTACCCCGTATCGTTCATTTTAAAGACGAAATACAGCCATACGTACTTCTGGCTACATAATTCGCAATCTCCAGAAATGTATATAGGGGTATGTTTTTTAGAATGAGCCTATGTTGAGTTTAGTGCTTTGGCCTGGGGTTCCTTATATCACCAGCATTCGAGACTAAGCAGTTGTCTTCAATTATTACATGTAGAGCAATATATGAACACTAAAATAGCATTATTATGTGCAAAGAAAGATAATGCAAAGATAAACTAACCCTTAATTCTCATTTCAAAATTGACTGGTGCCCCAGGGCAATAAACATAACAAGGTATTAGGACTAATGCCATGCTGACTAAAATAGGCACTGGCTGGCCTGCCGCACGGGGCTAACAGTACACTGCTTTGTGCATCGCAGTCACTGTCATTGCCAAATGTAGACAGGTAGAGAGAGATCTTGCTAAGGCCACAAGCCCTGCCTGTCCATCTGTCACTCAGCTACCCAGCAGCTTGGAATCTCAGAGGGGCCATTAAACAAAGAACAATCCAGCAAACATTCACACAGACACACATTAAGCATGCGTGACCTGAAGTAACGTTAATGTTGAATTCAATTGTTTTCATGTATGCCTATTTTGACATTTAAATAGTAGATTAGTATTATCCTGAGCTTACTGTAGTCTTATTTTAGTCAAGGTAGTGTTACCAGAGGTAGGGGTTATTAAAAAGTAGTCAAAGGGGTGCACTGTTTCTGTGGTTTGACATGATTCAAGCTTAAAAAAGAATAAAATCCATTCCCTCTAAGGGCTGCTGCTTTAAAACTTCCCGACAGAAAAACAGGCCATAATCACTCCTTTTAATTTGCTCTTATGGGAGCAACACATGGTAATTCCTGTATGCAGTCCTCAGGAGATTCTGGAAGTTGCCATGGCCTGGCTGCGGTGGTATGAACTCCCACAAGAGGACTGAGAAAGAGACAAGAGAGGCTGTTGAACAGAAGCTGAGAGGCAAGTCTGCCCTGCTCTGCCGATATCCACTGTGGGATTACAGATATCTGATTAATCTGACCAGCTAAAGGACACAGTAGGACACACACACACGCACAGGACACTGGATTTCACTTTTAATACATTAGTAGTCTATGTATGAGGCCCTTCTGTGGCCATCTGTGCTTCTATAAAGCCCAAACAAAGAATTACTCAGATAAGGTTCGAAGAGAGACGGCGCTAACCGAACAGAAGATTCAAACTTATAGCAGCTTCAGCATCTGCAAAAACAGCATGTTCTGTTGCTTACAAATATGTAGATATTAACATATCAGTTGTTTCCCTAAGACAGCCTTGAATCTAAGCGATCGTAAGAGAGATGTTGATTGTCCTCACACAAAGCTCGTTTGATTTTGACACAACTTAAATGAATTCAAACACTTTCTTTTTACTGTATTTTGCGAGACGTGTGTAAATTGACATTTACATTAAATGACTAAGAACTCCATTAGGAGTAGTTTCAGAGCGAAAGGTATAAAAAAATTCCTCTGGGTATCTTCTTGCCTTAAAAATAAAGCAATTTATACACAGACAATCATACCACTATGAGACGGAGGAGCCATACTGAGAGATCAATAAACCAAATAGACCTAGCTCACAGCACAATACGCTTTTAACAGACCTCCTACAGGTGTGATATTTGATCCTCAGTATCGTTATTCTGTAATAATCTTAAAACAGTCTTTGTTGTCTTGACCATATGCTTGATTTCTAGAGGAAAGTGCACTCTTATAGGACAGCTAAAACTAACAGTGTCTATCAACTTTCCTGTATTAAAATCTGATTTTTAAATGCGTACCACAGAAGTGCTTCAGTTTGTAATTCTGAAGCTTTTTTGGAATCTTTTTTAAATCAGTGGACATTTGCCTTTAGTAAAAGGTCCAAAGACGCAGGAATCCATCATTTAAAGACAAGCCCAGAATTCTGGTTTCTGTGATTTGCTCTTTTTGAAGCTTGTGCGAGGGAGACGTGTGCATGTGCAGTAGTTTATTTTTTTAGGCTTAGCTATTTGCAAGCTAAATCTAACAACAAAATCACTTTAAGGGCATTCAGGACTATACTCAAAGGTAAGAAATAATTATAAAGTAATGGATTGTATATGTTTATATAATGTACAGTGGCAAAAACATAATATATACTTACAGTACTCACTGACTCCCAGAGTCATTTTATATCGAACTTTATTTAGTCGCACCATATTGGTGTTTCGTAACATCTAGTTTTTATGACGTGGGGTGATAGCCCAATGCTCAATCCTCAACCTGGAGGACCAGGACATACACTATGGACAATTTAGCTTACCCTATTCACCTACAGCACATGTCTTTGGACTGTGGGGGAAATCGAAGCACCCAGGGGAAACCCACGCAAACACTGGGAGAACATGCACAGAAATGCCAACTGACCCAGCTGGGGCTACCCACTGTGCCACCGTGTCACCCAAATATATAATATATAGCTCACAAAATTTTCTTTTAGAGTCACATGTTTGGTTAATCTGTAGTCATTGTTATTAGATTTATATAAAAGCAACAGAAGTCTGTTGAATGACCTAATTTCAAAACCTAGGTACACGTGTGTGATGTGGTTCCTTCCTTACACTGTCACTTGTTTCAACCATTAGTCCACACTGAGCTACCTTTCACTCAAACACAAGGAATAGCCCCTTGAGATAACCCTCTCTCTTGTCACATGGCTTTTTTCCCCTGTCCCTGTATCTACACTCCCCCCATCCACCACTCTGTAATTCCCCCAGTCTCCAGGAATGCTCTTGTTTTTAATTTCTCCCAGCTGCTCTGGCTCTGTGCCCGACCGCCTGCCTTCCCACATCTGCTCCCCATCAGGCCGCTGCCGAGTCCACACAAACAGAGGCCTCTCATCAAAACAGCAGGATTACAGCCCTCGACCCCTGGCCGGCACTTCAAGACCCATCCGTCCGCTATCCCTCGGTCCCAGCCACCCCACCATCTCTCCACATCATCACCCAAAGCTCCTCTCTAGACCCCTGGACAGGAGCCAACATTTTAAAATCATCATGAAAATGGAACAAACATTGGTACGAGGTACGGATTAGACAGACAATATCCAATGTTACAGAAATGTCTGTACTAATGTGAATAACTACCTCTTTTTCTACAAAAAGACATATGTGTGCTTCATATTCAAAGGCTGTTTAAAAATGTACTCTGCAAATTTATGTTGCCTTCTAATATAGCATAACTTTTTGGGCCAAAATCTAAGGCAGCCTTATTGTATCATTTCTATGAATTATTTTAGATACAGGGAGTAATACAGAACCTGTGCTTCCATTTCAGTTAGGAGACTCCCTCTGTAGGCTGAATATACCACTGTATATACATAGGGTTACTATCTGAAAAAAGCGTTTCATGGTTTTTTTAAGTTATAGAACTGAGATTGAAAGTCAACCTGTCTATAGATAATTGAGCAGCATCATGTTGTTTCTACAGTGGACAAGAGGCCTTATCTCTTATTTACAACTAATTCAATCATAGTACAATAAAAACAGGGTGAAAGAGCATGCACACAGAAACACACTCTCTGTGAGCCTAAGCAGGCGTCTTCAGCTGAGCAAATATGTTTTAAGAAAACAAACATTCATATGGCAATAAATGCGTATTTAGTCACAAGCTGAACAGACCCCTGGGCCCTGAGACTCTGTATATGGATGTGTGTGAGAGAGATGTCCAGCATGTACGGGTGTGTGGGAAAGAATGCTAGGGTCACCAAAGAATGGTGCATGAATAACCACAGTACAGTTGTGTTAAAGAGCATAGAAACACATTCTCTTGTTACAGTTCCAGAAAGATCCTTGTATCCGTCTGTTACGAGGCAGCAGACATATGCTAAGCACTACTGTTCTCCTGGGTTTCACCTCATCCAGGAAGTGGTAATATGGGAATATCTTAACTCAGAATGATTAAAACAGCATGTTCATAAAATATTTTAATAAAGCCGAGTTGAGATATGAATTAAATGAAACATGTTTATTGACAGATCATTCTGATCCCAAACACAGTCACAGAGCGTTCTACCCTGATTTAACTTCAAGGATGTGGATAAATGCTCTTGAATGACTTTTTACAGCATTGCTGTAAGAATCATATAGTATTCAAACATACAATTCTAAACCAAATCATTGTCTATAATCAGAAGGAAATTGTAGGCTGAGAAGAAAGTTGTTTTCTGTCTTTCCCTTTCCCCAAGGTTGTAGCAACAGCTATACCTGGAGAAAGCTACTCATCAGCATTTCCACTTACAAAATAGTTCATTATGGGATCTATTAGCAAACCTAACCAGCCAAACCTTGACCTTAATGATGCTGATTCAGGAACATGTCCTACTTGCCAAGTCATGAACTACATACTTCAGAGGGTACCTTACTGTCATCTTGCTAATCCAGGCTGGTTTCTGTTGGCTTGTTGTGTTGCTGCATGAGGCAGCATAACCATCTTTAATGTAGCCAGTAAACTGGATCTACCAGAATTGTCTTTTTGGGTAATGGAATGACCTAGGGCAGGGGTCACCAACCCTGTTTCTAAAGATGTACCTTTCTGCAGATTTTAGCTGCAAACCTAATGAAAAACACTTATCTGTAATTATCAAGTGTTGCTCCAGGTGCTAATTAATTGGTTCAGTTGTGTTTAATCAGGGTTAGAGCTAACCTCTGCAGCAAGGTACATCTCCAGGAACAGGGTTGAGGACCTCTGACCTAGGAGGAAGTCTTGCTGGTTAGACATATTAAGAGTAACATCCAAAATACACTAGCATATCCAAAGGACTCGCTATTTATTTTGTATGCCTTGAATATTATAGTGATTGTTGAATTATTGTTGGCATCTGGTCTTCGCTGTGAGGGCATCATCAGTGGTCAGGGCTCTGCAAAGCCCAGCACTACCCCAAAAGACACGAGAGAAAAAAACTTCCTTTTCAGATTTCTCCCAATGGCTGCTAATAAAATCCAGATGTTGTTGAGCTGCTCTCTACCCTTCTCCCTCCTATCCTCTCCTCAGCCGCCTGGCCTCAGCCATTCCTAAATAAAGGAAAGTATTTGTGACATTCAGCCGAGCCGGGACGTGCCAAGAACAACTCCCCAGCTCGGCCCATCTGGAGTTTGTTAGGACAGCACTGGGCACCAATCGAGATGCAGAGATTAGTGTATGGCCACTTCTACAGGAATACTGAGCACGCAAATGCAAATTCTCAAGAAAGTGTTTGTTGTTTAAGTTTAATTGAGTGGTCTGGGTTTGTCTGTGTGTGTTTAAAGTGCAAGTTTCACAGAGCAAGGTTTCTGACCCTCCACCCTTCTGTGGACTTGTTGTGTTTGTAGTTGTTTCCTGTACTGCCTGAAGTAACCGTTGTGCTTAAGGCGGAGGGACTGTGTTCACGGTGTGCACCACTGTTCTGAGCTTACCCACCTGAACATCAATAACTGTCACACACTCTCACAAGCACACACATTGTAACGTCCTCAGCCTTAGCTCAGGCACCTGGGGACCACGAGTAATGCAGGCAAACAGCCATCACCAACACATCTGTCAACTGATATTCAAAGAGAGAGATAGTTCTTTAGTGAGAGGCGAAAAAAGGTACAGATTAAAAGGATGTGGTATACAGTACCTTTTGGCCATCAAATACCTTTCTTCACTGACAGCAACAACAAAATCACAGACAATGAAACCCTTTTTGACATTTAATAAACAGCTAAGTTGTGTTTTAACCTGAACTGGAAGACCAGATTATATGGGCCTATGGAACAAGTGCACCATTAAGCCATATCTTCTGATTGTCCACTTTTGCACCATCTGTACAACTATTTTCGTAAACAAACAGTTTGGTACTAGAAACTAAATTAAGAAACAACATAAAGCTATACAAAAGAACTAAACATTTGTTCTTTTAGGAGAGCCATAATTGGCTGTTTTATGGCCCATTTCCACTGAGTGGTTCGGTACGCTTATATGGCTGTTTCCATAGTCAAAAGGTACCAAAAAGCGAACCGTACAGTGCCACTTTTTGGGTACCCTCTCAAAAGGGTACCTAGCACAACAAAATGTTACCAAAAGGCAGAGCATGACGCACAGCTAAACACTATTGCTTAGATACGTCTTTAGCTCGTGCACAAGCCAGGAAAATGAAAACAAAGGAAGCGCCATTTTTGAAGATAAAGCCGAGATATTACATCGTAGTAATATATACATATAAAAAAACAAGCCATAGTTGACCCGAATTTAAACAAACCTTGTCGTCATCTTGATGAACAGTCACAAAGCCAAGAAGAAGAGCAGAATCTACCCTGTGCCTCATAGTTGTTTACCAGGCCGTCCAAAGCACAAGCGGTTTCACTTTCTTGAGAGAGAGTTTGCGTGCGAGTCTATATTTGAAATAACGAACTTCTTGAGCTGATGATAATAATGTGCGCATGATTATAGAAGAGCTTCTAACATCCAAACCGCTGGACAAATGGACAATCGCGAGAGTGACGCATGAAAAAACAAAGGAGCTAATGATTTCAGCAACCTAAAAGATGAACAAACTGCCATGTTTAACTATTATCATCGCCTTATGAACTCGGAATGATGGAATTCCTTTCTAACTAGAGGTTACATATGCTGGTGAAGATTAAAGATACAGATGAGAGGTTTGCACTGACTGTAGGCTATATGTTGCGTATTGTTTTTGAATCCAAATAAGGCCTAAATGTATGCTGTGTGTAGTTTTTCTGTAATTGGTAACATATCAGAGACTGTAAGGGTCTGTATGTGTTGATATATGTTGCATTTATTTATTTATTTTATATAATTGGGTACCATTGTAGCCAGTGGAAATACAAGTGTAAATGCAAGCCTGATAAAGGTGACTCGTACCAACCAGTATCATACCGTATCGTATCATACCGGGCCAACGGGCCATTACTTGGACATATGCTTCAAGAATGATCATTATGGAACAATTACAGTTTTCCCATTAAGGCTGATAAATAGTTATAATAGTGCCACTTTTCCTAAACTCATGTATTGCTTTAATAGTGGGGGAAAAGAGACAAAATGATCTATGACAGAAATCTGTTTGCTCTCAGCACTTCCACAAACAAGCTCCCCAATCAAAACACCTGCAGCTTCACCCAACACCAATTAGCTCATCAAGCTTTTAATTACTCTGTTAATTAGCAGCGTGAGGGGTGGCTAGGGAATTAGATACAGAAGCCCTCCAGAGGACCCGCCTTGACAATCCTAACAAACAAAGAGGACGTGTGCCAAGCAAAACACTCAGGGCCTACACACACACACACACACACACACACACACACACACACACACACCACAGATCCTCTGCTCACATGACTGGAAGGAAAACAAGAGTGGCTATAACGCCATGCCACCATGCTCACCATCTGTTACTGTGCTAGAAATGATGTCACATCCTGTCACATGGATCACTATTACCTGGGAGAAGGATGAAAATGTAAATGAATGGAAAGAGATGTTGTTTGCCTTTCTGGTGGCTGGTGTTTTGCATCTACGCAATAAAGTCAAACCATTTTTACCATTCATATCACACCGGTGTGATATACTAATTTCTTCAAGACATAAACTGTTAAATTGGTGTACGTATTTACAATATTATATACAGTACAGTCATAAGCTAGCAATAAAATATTTCTGTTTTACAGTTCTGGTCTAAGTCTGGATCCAGCTGTACTGACTGTACACAGACGGCATTCACAACTGACTAACTTGGTTCCTCTGGCTTTTTTCATCCTAATTCCCTGACTGGGATGACTACCTCTTTTTTTCTCACTCTCCTTCTCCCTAATATCCTCTGAGAAAACAGCAGAAGTGTTTGGCTGAGGAGGCGTATCCAGGAAATAGTGGCAGGCCCTGACTTCCTGTGTGACAGGTGCATGATGCGGGGCCTGACAGCTGCTGTCTCTCCACAGTATTCACTCTCTCTCTCTCTCTCTTTCTCTTTCTCTTAGGCTATGGCCAGCTGTAGCCTAGTACTGCTCTTGTTTGCTTTGGCTCTTGCGTCATTACAGCTTGCTGATTTATGGAGCACAAAGACTGAAACCTGTCCAACTCAGAGACATAAAAAAAAACACTTCAATATACATAACTAATACAAATCTACCGTTATCTATGGTGTATATTTTATAATGTTTTTTTCTTTTATTAAATTGTTGAGTAGTGCAATGGTGCTGTTATGCCCAAGCATGATACATGTAATGGTATTGAGCAATTACCTTTTTATACATTATGCAAATTTTTCCTCATGGTACTACTATAGTGCATGTACAAATACTATTATACCTGTAAAATACCCAAACTATTCAGCACGACAATATCATGCTAACTTGTGGAGTTTTGTTCCTTTTTTGTATGAGTCCCATGAGCTTCTCATACATCAGCCTCCACATCAAAGTTCCTGAAAGCAAAAAAGGTCAAGGTGCTCCATGAATGGCCAGCCCAGTCACCAGGCATGAACATTATTGAGCATGTCTGGGATAAGTTGAAGCACGAGGCATTGAAGATGAATCCAAAGTATCTTGATTAACTCTGGGAGTCCTGCAAGAACGCTTTCTTTGCCATTCCAGATGACTTTATTAATAAGTTATTTGAGTCATTGCAGAGATGTATGGATGCAGTCCCCCAAGCTCATGGGAGTCATACACAATATTAATTCTTTTGCCACTGCACCATGACGTTATACTCTATACTGTACATTATTTCTGTTAAGTGACAAGACTTTTGTCTAGGCAAAGTCAGACCTTACTGTCCTAATTAAATAATTAAAAATTAAGGCATGATCATATTTTATTTTGGTAAAGTAAGCAAAATCTAGAGGCCTTCGCCTTTCATATAAGCCACTTCTGATACCAAATGATCAACTAGAAGTCAAGTTATTATTTTTGTTCCTAAAAATTGGAAAGGTGACAAGTCTTTTCTTAGGTAGTATATATATAGATCCCCTTAATAGACCCTTTCAATTGTATTATATCTTTGCAGGAACTTAATTTCTATAAAGGAACATCCTCTTAAAATGAACCCCCATTACTCCCACCCCCCACATTCCTCCATCTGGAACATTCTGGTATCAACAAAATGTTTCTCTCAATTCCATTTGCTTTGAAAGTGTCCTTTTTTATTTATTTTTTTTTTGTATGGAAATTAAACTTCCTTCTGGTGGATCCCTGGTTGTGGAACAATAACTTATCAGAAGAGACCGCTGCGTTAGATTAAGGTCTTCGTAAGAGACTGGAGCCGCAAAGAAATTCAGCTGAAACCCATTTCAAGAATGACAGGATAGTCCAGCGCTCTGCTTCTGTTTCCGTGAGATAACGGCTGCTTTAATTTGTGCAAATACGCTACATCGTACGTCTCCCAGCTGCAATCCAGCCCAGAGCCCCTTCTCAATACTTTAACATCATGGTGAGAAGAATTGCATGTGTGTGTGAGGGCTTAATAACTGAACTTCATCTGTAGTTACCACTCAGAACTCTTGTGATAACTAACTGGCTGAGGGCGAGAGAGGAAGTGAAGAACTAGCTTTTTCACAGACAGGAGTGGTGATATGAACTTCCACACTGTTTGATTAATAAACCCCTCTACCAGCAGGGATTACTCCAGCTGGTGCCCTGTCTCTCAGCCATACTTCCGCTGGCAACTTATCCTTTTATCCCCCCCTTCAAATTTAGCGAGAGTTCGCTTATCATCCAAACAAAACAAGCCAACGAACGAATAGCGGGAGCCATTTCTTCAAGAGGTTTACAGTGTCCTCTATTTGATCAGATCAGATCTGTTTTTCATTACTGAGAAACGAGGATGCAGCAGTCTTGCAACATCAGCCGGAGCAGTTTCTCATTTCTTTAAGAAGCGTGTGTCATATCTTTCTTGGATTGCAAGCTTTTACCAATCTTTACTTTCTGATGGGTGACATTGCACACCTCTTGGAGTTAATTAAAGATATAAAAGGCACCTAACAGAAAATTATCTAAACCTGTGAGCACACTCTTAGAGATTTCCAAAATTAAAATTAAACATCTCATAAGACTATGGTTGGTCACGTCACATGTCAGTCAGACTTGAGTGGAATCGTTCTCTCTAGTATCGACTGCAATGTAGACCATACTTAAAGGTTTAGTTCAACCAAAAAAATTAATTATGTTACTAATTACTCACCCTCATGTCGTTCCAAACCCCTGAGACTTTTGTTCGCCTTCGAACACAAAGTAAGATATTTTAAATTAAATCCAGGAGCTGCAGTCCTCATCCTTCATAGACGCCAATGGTCCAGACTCATTTGAATGTCCAAAATATACCAAAAACATCTTAAAAACAGACCATATGTCTTTAGTGGTTCAATCAAGCTACAATAATACATTTGTGTGCACATAAAACCAAAATAATGACTTTATTCAACAGTTTGTGGTATACATCAGTACACAGTGCTTTTGAACATGCACCCTATACTGACACTGAGGAGAAGAAACTAGTGAACTAAGTCATATTATTTGATTTATGCGTACGCAAATGTATATCTCACCTGATAATATTTGGTAACACTTTATTTTGATGGTCTATTTGAGTATTAGTAGACTGTCTGCTAAATATATGTTGATACTGCTCCTTAAACAGACAATTAACTGATTATAAAAAAAATTTGCAAGTACATGTCAACTTACACTAACCCTAACCCTAACCTAACAGTCTACCTATAATCTAATGGGAATTAGTTGGCATGCAACTGCGATGTAACTTATATGTATTCAACAAACGGACCAAAATAAAGTGTGATATTTGTGAATATTCCAACACATGAACTGTTTTGACAATGTTTTGTGACCATTGTGGAAACTCTCGGATTTTATCCAACATATCTTCATTTGTGTTCTTACTGTGGGGTTTGGAATAGTGCTGCACAATATATCGTTTTAGCATCGATATCGCAATGTGCACATCCGCAATATTAAAATCGTAACAAAATGCAATGTTAAGTATGGATTATAGTTGACCAGGAGCTACAGAATTGTATTTTTATAGCTGTATTTATATGATTTATGCAACAACAAAAAATAAATAGATAAATAAAAATAAAATTTTGCTTAATTAGAATTTTTGTCTTTTTCTAGTCCAAATATCTGCATTTCAAAGCTAAAACAAGATTATTTAACTTACCCCACTGGCAGATAATTTAGCTTGTTTTAAGGAAAAATGCCTTATTTCATCTGTATTTTAAAACAAAACTATGTTTATACTTGATCTAAGAATTTTTTTTAGATATTTGAACTAGAAATGAAACAAGGCAAAGTAAGAAAAGCATTTTTTTGCATTGCCATCATTCAATTCCTGTACTGTTAAGCTGAAAACCGTCAAAAATATTCAAGCTATTCAAGCTATCTTGTAAAACTGTATTTATATCGAAATATTTATCGCAAGAAAAATTAAATATCGCAATATCAGATTTTACCAATACCATGCAGCTCTTGTTTGGAATGACATGAGTGTAAGTAATTCATAGCAGAATTTAAATTTTCGGATGAACTATCCCTTTAATGCTGATGTTCAAAAGTCTATCTGCGCTATACAACACCTGGTCAGAACACATGGGAAAGGGATAGAGCGAGTGGATTCAAGAGTGATGTGGTTTTTTTCTCGGAGTGAACTCCCAGTTCCTACAATGTGGCGAAAATGTGTTTTCTGTTACCCCAGATGTTTGGAAGCCGGCCGGCTCCTCTGCTCTCTGACATTCTCCTTCTCCCGAGAGAGGCAGCCATGTCACAGTAATGTCAAACACATGTGCTCACCACACCGTCGCCGTCTTTCCCACTGTTTGGAGGAAAAAACAGGGCTGAAACCATAGCGATTGCCCCCTTGCCTGTCCCTGCTGCTCCCTCTCTCTGGCACTCCCACTGGGAGCCCGGGGTTGCCATGGTAGGACAACCGGATGGGACAATTTGCTGTAACAGTGGGATTTAAACAGCCTTCACCTTTAAAGGGTTAGTTTACCCAAAAATGAAAATTCTGTTATTAATTACTTACCCTCATTTAGTTTTAATCCTATGAGTGCTTCGTCCATCTTCCAGTCCAGAAAAGGAACTAAAAATGTTCCATGTGACTTCAGTGGTTAAACTGTAATCATATGAAGCTCCAAGAACTCTTTTGTGTGGCAATAAAACTGTAAAAACACTCAATGTCTTCTGTATCAGATTAGGCTGCACGTTTACTACAGGCAATACAACACTTTCGTGTTGGGCTGCGGACTCTAAAGGAGTGGTACAGTACAGTTCGGTACGCTTTTACGTCTGTTTCAACTGTCAAAAGGTACTAAAAAGCAAACCGTACCGTACCACTTTTTGGGTACCCTTTTGAAAGGAACCACCATTTTTAAATACACAGCTGAGACATTGCACCATAATAATACATATAATAACAAGCCATGGTCGACCCGAGCTCAAACAAACCTTGTCGTCATCTTGATGAACAGCCACAAAGCCAAGAAGAACAAAATCTGCCATGTCCTGTTTTTGTTTTATGAGGCCATCTAAAAGTGTAAGCGGTTTCACTTTCGAGAGAGAGAGAGAGAGAGAGTGAGAGTGAGAGTGTGCGTGTCTATATTTGAAATAACAAACTTCTTGAGCTGATGATAATGACGTGTGCGTGATTATTGAAGTGCTTCTGACATCCGATCCTTTCAGAAAGGGACAAACGCGCGAGTGACATGCAAAAAAAAAGGAGAAGCCTTAAAAAAAAACAAAGGAGCAAATCATTCTTTCAGCAACCTAAAACATGAACAAACTGCCATGTTTAACTATTATCATCACCTTTTGGACTATAATGAACTCAGAATGACGGAATTACTTTCTAACAGAGGTTACATGTGCTGCTGAAGATTAAAGATGCAGAAGAGAGGTTTGCACTGACTGTGAGCTATATTGCGTGTTGTTTTTGTGCTCAAATAAGGACTAAATGTATGCTGTGTGTAGTTTTTCTGTAGTTGGTATCATTTCGGAGACTATAGGGGTCTGTATGTGTTCATATATGCTGCATTTATTAATTTATTTTACATAATTGCCGACGTTACAGTAGGCTATTTCACATTATCATTGATCTGCAGTTATAATCAAATCATGTTCATTGAAAGTTTAGTAATGAACATTTATACACAAGTATTTATGTGTATTAAGCCTTTGTTTTGTGAGAAGTGCTTCTCGTATGTTATGTGAACGACCCGTACAGATTTACTTTGAGAATGATGTCGACTGAAACTTTCTGTCGTACACCATGCCCACCTAAAGGGTACCATTTGGCAGTGTAAACGCAAGCCTGATAAAGGTGACCTGTACCGTACCACTCAGTGGAAATGGGCTAAAATGGCAATATGTTATTCTGATCGTAGTAAATGTACACCATGACCTGTCGTGAAAGAGAAGACGAAGGCGATTTATAATTTTTTGTCACACAAAAATGTTCTTGGAGCTTTTTTTTTTTATAAACTTTTATTTAGAAAATGTTCTTGGAGCTTCGTTTGAATAAAGTTGAACTACTAAAGTCACATGGAATTCCTTTTCTGTAGATGGAGGGTAAGGCACTCTCGGATTTCATCTAAAAATATGCTAATTTGTGTTCCGAAGATGAACAAAAGATCTCAGTGGACTGGAACGACATGGCGGTGAGTAATTAATAACAGAATTTTAATTTTGGGGTGAAGTATTGTGATTGACTTGTCCCTAAAACTGGAGGTCAGTCAAAGAAGACATTTATCAGATGTTACATCTGGTCAGATCAAATCTAAGAGACAAAGGCTACATTCAGACTGCAGGCAAAAGTGGTCCAAATCATTTCTTTCCTCCTGACTCCTACAGGTAGTGCTTTGGTCACTCTGTTAATATGGAAGGCAGATGTGTAGGAAGTCTGGAGAGACAGCAAGGTGTTACAGCCCCTAAATATTATGGTGACAGCTCTGTACCTCAGCTCAATAAATGTGAGTGGAAACTATGAGAAAACCTTTGCTCTCTTTTTCCTCCATCTTTTTTCACCTGCATTCGTATTTGCTGACTTCAGAGGCACCTCATCTCATAAATGAACATCTAAATGCTGACTTCTGTATGAAAGCATGAAGTATGCTAACGTTGTTAATGTTCTTCAATGCATGCGGCTCAGTTCAAGACAATGACCCGTTCACATTTACATATGATATTTGTAAGATTAAAAAAATAATAAAGTAAAAGGTAACACTTTATTTTGATGGTCTATTTGAGTATTAGTAGACTGTCTGCTTAATATTTGCTGATACTGCTCCTTCAACACACATTTAACTGACTATAAAAGACTTTGCAAGAACATGTCAACTTACACTAACCGTAACCCCGATCTAACAGTCTACTTATAATCTAATGAGAATTAGTTGGCATGTAGATGCAATGTACCTTATATTCAACAAACGGACCATCAAAATAAAGTGTGACCATGTAAATTTTCAAACAAGAAAGTCAAATCTGAACATTGTATCTGCTTTGATCTCTGCTTGTATCTGTGACAGACTGATGCATACTGTGCTTTTTAATTGTATGCACTTTTTCAGGGTGAATCCGCAATGCATCTCTCTTTCTCTCTCTCTCTCTCTCTCTCTCTCTCTCTCTCTCTCTCTCTCGATGGATGGATTCTTTTCCAAGTTTGGTCATACAACAAAATCTTTCAGGACTGGATAATTTTTCGCAGAGTTTAAAGATTTCAAGAGACATCGTTTTTGATTCAATGGGAGGCAAGATTTTGTATAAGATTTGTGTAAAAGTGATAAACAAAGAAAAATTACAATGTGTGGATACACCTTGGAGAGAACATGTAAGTGTTGATAGTGACGTTACGCCTGTTTGGAGTTCAGTTTACAAGCCACCATTGACTAAAAATGTTGGAGATCTTCAGTGGTGGGTGTTAAAGGGTATTATTGCAGTTAATGCTTTTATTTCAACACTGAATTCAAATGTGCATGATAAATGTCCGTTTTGTGATGAAAGAGAGACCGTTTTCATTTCTTTATGCAATGTGAACAGCTGGGATCTTTATTTAATTTATTGGAGGATATTTTTCTTTCCGTTGATGAGATATTAGTTTGTGTTTGGTTTTAAATATGGAAAGAAAAAAGGAAAAGGCCGTCTGTTAAATTTTATATTAGGACAAGCAAAAATGGCGATATACATGAGTAGGAGGCACAAGATTTTGTATGAGACCAATTATAAAGTCAAACTGATTTTTAAAGGGCTTATAAGATCTTGGTGTGACTGGAGTCAGATCTGAGTTTCAATAGTCATGTCAAAGCAGTTAGTAAGTCAGCATACTATCATCTCAAAATCATTGCAAGAATCAGATGCTTTGTTTCCAGTGAAGACTTGGAGAAACTTGTTCATGCTTATAAGAGCAAGAATAAGGCATGATTTTAATTTTTATTCGTCAATGAACGAGTTGGACAAGTTTGAAGGCATGTGGAGTGTAAAAAATATGTTGTGTTGGGTTGAAAATAATGTATTGTTTTTTGATGAAAATATTGTGTGATTTGGAAATATGTTTTTGTTTAAATCAATGAAACATGTTGCAGTTTAAAATTTTACAATAAATAAAGATGTATTCAATTTCTCTCTCTCTCTCTCTCTCTCTCTCTCTCTCTCTATCTCTCTCTCTTTCTCAAAACATGCAACTTTGTAAAAAAGGGACAATATATTTTGCTAACTCTGATATTCATTTGCTCACACCAGGATATAAGTGCTCTCTCTGGCAGCCTATCTAGATAATAGACCAGGATAAGCTCCACTGAGCTCTTTTAAAGACATTGACAAATAAACAAAACATGTTCAAATCACCTCTGTTCTGTAGCCTGCGGTCCTCCCCACCTGCTCAGGACTCATGTGACTGGACAATTGCATTAATGCATTCTAGGAATGACAGTCTGTGTGTTATCTAACAACTCTCACTAGATGTTGTTATACCTATAGATGGAAAACAATTTACTGTTCGAAACAGCATTATACAAACATTAACAGGCTTTTACTGTGTTTATGTATAAACTACAAGAAAAGTCTGTAAAAAAATGGGTCAAAATGTATAAAAAGTATCTGTTTCATTTTAAAAAGTCCAGTAACGTAATGAACAATATCCTAACATTAACAATAATTTCTCATTTAGCGTAGCTAAAACATTTATGCCACCAACACATGCACAAGCCACTGCATGTTACAAATGATAAAATTGATATTTAAGGACTATAATGACATTGTGAAAAAAGTTATTAGTGGGTTTCTTATGTATTTTTGGTTTGTATGTTTATGAGGTTCTCTTTGAATTTTCCGATGTGCATTTCATTTATTATTCTACATCATCAAGCTTGTTTTTTATAGATCACACCCTTTGCGTGGGAAGTGGCATATGCACGTTTCCAACCCACTTTGTGCATACACCAATTAAGACCCCTGGACACTTGTCTCCAGGGGAATCGACACCCCTGGTCTAAGAAAATAATCCAATATGATGCAAAAATAATTGCGAAAATATCAAATAGTTGATTTTAGCATTGTGTGTGGCGTGCTGCCGTGTGACAGGTTAGCAAGGCACTGCATGTTACAAATTAAAAAATATATATTTAAGGACTTTTGATGACTGTATAGTATAGAAGTGCCATTGTGGCAGAAAATGTTATTAGTTTTTTTTATGCATTTTTTGTGTGTGTGTTTTTGAGGTTCACTTTGATTTCTCAGATTTGCAAACTCCTCCAATTCATATCTCATTTCTTGATTTCTCCTATAAGATAGACATTTTTTAATATTCCCAATTATGCTCAATTTTCATGCCCACGTATGCTCAATTTACAATTTCATAATACCTGAATTTATTTATATATAGAAAACAGCCAAGTAAATTAATGTTAATTAATTTAGTTATTATAGCCCATATGATGATTTAAAGTGGTTCAATTAAGTCAGGGGGTAGTCCAAACTCAGTCCTGGAGGGCCAGTGTCCTGGAGAGTTTAGCTCCAACCCTAATCAAACCTGAACCAGCTAATCAAGCTCTTGCTAGATATACTAGAAAGTTCCTGGTAGGTGTGTTGAAGCAAGTTGGAGCTAAACTCATCAGGACACTGGCCCTCCAGGACAAAGTTTGGACACCCCTGAATTAAGTCAATATTTAAGTTAAATATGCTTACTTAGAGTTTACTTACAGCAGCACACCTTCTCCCATCAAGCTTGTTTTTATAGATCACAACATTTGCGTGGGAAGTGTGTACATATGTTTCCATCCCCATTTTTTGCATACATCATGTTAATAAATAAGACCCCTGGACCCTTGTCTTCAGGAGCAGAATAGACACTCCTGGTCTAAGAAAATATTCCAATATGATGCAAAAACAATTGGGTAAATTTTGAATAGCTGATTTTTAGCATTGTGTCAAATAGGTTAACGTACAAACTGGAGTGCTGCCATGTGACAGGTTAGCAAGGCACTGCATGTTACAAATTATAAACATTATATTTAAGGACTTTAATGACTTTGCATAGTATAGTAGTGCCATTGTGGCAGAAAATGTTATTAGTATTTTTTAAATGTATTTTTTTGTGGGTGTTTTTGAGGTTCACTTTGATTTCTCAGATTTGTAAACTTTTCTCATTTATTGATCTCTCCTATAAGATATATTCCCAATTATACTTAATTTTCATTCCATCCTCAGTTTACAATTTTGTAAAACCTGAATGTCCTCAACTAGAAAAATGATTCATATATGGAAACAGGCAAGTATGTAACTCGGAATAAATTGTAATTTATTTATTATGATTATAGCCCAAACTATGATTTAAAGTGGTTAAATTAGGGCAATATTTAAGTTAAATATTTTAAATATAAAAAATATAAAAATATAAAAAAACTTTTTTTATAGATTACAACCTTTGCATGGGAGGTAGCGTACGTACGTTTCCACCCCCGTTTTGTGCGTACATCATACACTATTTAAAATTAAGACCCCTGGAAACTTGTCTCCAGGAGCAGAATCGACACCCCTGGTCTAAGAAAATCTTCCAATATTCCAAATATAATTGAGAAAATATCAAATTTTAGCATTGTGTCAAAATAGGTCAACATGTACACAAGAGCATTTAAGTGGAGTGCTGCCTGCCTATGTGCAGTAGTGGGCATGGGTATGAGTCTGACGGTATGATAACCTTGCATAAATATATCACAGTTTCTGAGTGTTGTGATTACCGCTCTAAAATGTGTTCTTTTTAAATTTAGGTAAAAAAAACCCACTTTTTCCCAAATTGAACACAACATATTTTATTTTAAGAAACATTTTAAGTATTTTGGAACAGTAAACATGTCAGGCTAAATAAATCAAATAAATCACAGACTTCAGCTATCTCCATTAGTGTCAGATTTGTTTACAACTTGACACGACATCTTTAGAGATCTTTCTTTTAGTTTGGATATAAGTAAGCCACTGCACTGTTCAGGTCCAAAGCATGCTTGGTTGCTGGTGCAGAAGCTATTTATTTTTTAAATGTTTCCTGAAATGTGGGCCGATCAGTAGCTTTTAATATGGCGGGTTCCTTTCTGCTGGACATACTGCTCCCCTAAAAAAACTAAATAAAGTAGTTGTAAAAAACAAAACGTACATATACCGTAGGAAAGGTTGAACAGAAAATTTAAGCGGTTCTAAAACCTTTACTTTCACAAACTGCAATAAAAACCTGGTGATCTGTTTATTTGTCCTACCTCCCATTCAAAAAGTAGGTAGCACATTTTGATGACGCAACATGCCACCCTTCAGATTTTGCTACCAGTGTAAATTTTAATTTTGAGTAGTGTGATATGAAGCTGTAATATCGCCCTAACCTACCTAATCTCTAACCCCAACATCAAAACCATTCAAAAACAGTGTCAGTAGCATAATCTGATGGGTAGGATAAAATGTCAGGACACCAGTTATCGTCCCATGCCTAATGTGCAGGTGACAACAACCAGCCTACCTGGCCGATCAGGTGCCTGTGCTTACTGATCAGTGGCTGACCCACCCCCTAGTTCCCTCATTCTCTCTCCTTCCCTCCCCCTGCTGCTTTGCCGGCCGTCTGCCTGCACCCGTCTCCCGCCCACCGCCATCTGCTCCTCTCGTTAATTACGAGACGGCAAACTTCACCTGCACCCGCACTCAAATTACAATAATTACCTCCAGCGCACACCATGTCCCTGCTCCCATTGCAGAGCACTTCCACAAGGACACGCTCTCCCAACCTGGAAGTGCTCTTCTAGATAAGAGCAAAATCTAACATATATGCCACAACCACCAAAAGATGACACCTTCCACATGGCAAACTCTAACCGCATTATATAAGTGTGAGCGCTGGTGAATTCTCACTGCAGATCAGTGCTGGGTGTTGAATTGACAGTTTGCATTACACCTTTTTTTTGTGAGTGTAAATCATCAAGTTTAATTTTTAAATATCTAAAGTTATTTGATTTACAATTGGTGGCCATGGACCTGGATCTTATGTTGCATGGAGATATTTTTACATTGATACACAAAAAAAAAATCCCAAAAATACATTGTATGGGTCAATTTTTTTTCCTTTTATAATAAAAATCATTACAATATTAAGATTTTAATAAATAGGCTGGTGACACGGTGGCTCAGTGGTTTGCACAGCAAGAAGGTCGCTGGTTCCAGTCCCGGCTGTTAAACAGTGTGGAGTTTGCATATACTGCCCGTGTTCGCGTGGGTTCCCTCTGGGTTAATTGAATAAACTAAATTGGCCGTAGTGTATGGATGTTTTCCAGTACTGGGTTGCAGCTGGAAGGGCATCCGCTGTGTAAAACATATGCTGGATAAGTTGGCGGTTCATTCTGCTATGGTGAACCTTGATAAATAAAGGGACTAAGCCAAAGGAAAATGAAATATATAGGCTACAAAATCTTATATATAATCTTAAATATATATAAACCCTCGATTAGTAACATGCATTGCTTCATTCAGTTTGGCTTATTTTGCAGTATTTTTAACCCTTAAGTTCCTGATGTCCAAATAGTTGCATCTCAGCCAAAATTGTCATATTCTGACAAACCATATATCAACAATATATCAAGCTTATTAATTCATAAATGCACTTATTCCTTGTGGTCCAGGCTCACATTTTATTTCCAAACTGGGGTCAACTGTCAATTTTATATTTAGATGTAAATCTGTAATATATTACAAACATACATCAGCCTTTATAAAAATTCTAAAAATAAATATATATTTTAATGAAATTAATATTTCACCCCTAAAACAATTCATCAACAATCATTTACTCACCCTCCTCTTGTTCCAAATCATTTTTTTTTTTGACAAAGAAAGATCTAAAAAATGTTGGAAACAGATTCAAAGTAAAACCTTCAAAGTAATTTTGAATGTCTTATGGATGTCAATAGCTACCTTTTATTTTGAACATTCTTCAAAATATCTTCAAAAAACTGAGTTTACTTAAAAATGACAATTCTGCCATTATTTACTCACTCTTGACTTGAAGTTTTAATTCTGTTGAACACAAAAGAAGATAGTTTGAAGAATGTTGTAAACCTGTAACCATTAACTTCCAGAGTATTTATTTTTCCTACTATAGATGTGAATGCTTACACGTTTCCAACATTCTTAAAAATATATATATATATTTTTGTGTTCAACAGAATATTCATTCATTCATTTTTCTTTTGTTTGGTCCATTTATTCATAAGGGGTCGCCACAGCGTAATGAACCACCAACTTATACAGCATATGTTTTACACAGCGGATGCCCTTCCAGCTGCAATCCAGTACTGGGAAACACC
The DNA here is from genome assembly GCA_903798205.1 of Danio tinwini. Lineage (NCBI taxonomy): Eukaryota > Metazoa > Chordata > Actinopteri > Cypriniformes > Danionidae > Danio > Danio tinwini. The sequence goes on along the minus strand of CAIGQZ010034999.1, from coordinate 2,706,977 downwards.
CATACACTCTTGCATTCACACACATACGCTACTGCCAATTTAGTCCATTTAATTCACTTATAGTGCATGTCTTTGGACTGTGGGAGAAACTGGAGCACCCGGAGGAAACCAAAGACAACACGGGGAGAACATGCAAACACCACACAGAAATGCCAACTGGCTCAGCTGGGACTCGAACCAGTGATCTTCTTGCTGTGAGGTGACAGTGCTAACCACTGAGCCACCGTGCCGTCCAATACGTTGGAAACAAATCAAAGTGATTTTGGATGTACTATGGATGTCAATGGCTACCCTTTATTTTGAACATTCTTCAAAATATCTTCTTTTGTAATCAACAGAAAAAAAGGAAACTTAACAGAAATTAAACAAAGAAACAAAGTTGACTTGGAGTTTTCATTCTGTTGAACAGAAAAGAAGATAGTTTGAAGAATGTTGTAAACTTGTATCTATTCACTTCCAAAGTATTTATTTTTTCTACTATGGATTTTAATGGTTATTTTATTAATCAGGGGTAGTCACAGCAGAATGAACCGCCAACGTATCCAGCATATGTTTTACGCAGCAGACGCCCTTCCAGCTGCAACCCATCACTGGGAAACACCCATACATGTTTCAAACACCCTTAAAAACTATTTTCTTCAACAAAAGAAGAAATTTTGTTCAACAAAAGAAACACAAACTGGTTTGAATCACGTCAAAGATTAGTAAATGATTCATTTTTGGGGTGAACCGTCCTTCTAATTTCAAATAGTGACCCTCATCATCACAGAAGCTACAAAACCCATCACAGAAGTTCTCTATATCAACAACACACCACCAAATGAAAGCTGTGTCTCCTCAGAGCCATCTGTCTTAACTGACTCCTATATAAGTCTGCTAAAGATGGCATGAAAGCAAATTGAATAATCGCTCCAAAAGATTAATGAACGTCTTTCTCTTAGTGAAGGTGCTTTAGTGCTTCCAGCAGTGATATTTGCCTGTAAAAGCTATCAGGGATATTTGGTGGTAATGTTTAAGGATAGTTTGTGGCCACTGTGCGGTTTCACCTTTAGACATTTAGCTGTTGGGAGAACTATTACCGTCTGTTCATTCATAATTCAGCTGATCTTTACTGGGGTCAATTGAAGAGTAAAGTGGTGGTTTGGGCGGTAACATCAACGTGTGCTGCTGACTGAGCTGGACTAAAGGACAGTTAAGACAAGTGATGTTGCAATAGAGCATATTGTGGTTTCATCCATCAGTGTGCTGGCACGGCTGCAGTGAGCCATTCATCATAATGCTCCAGATCACATCTTAATTTTTGTGCTCATATAGACTAATCATTTTTAGATGAACAGGTGCAGAGATTGCCAGACTGATGACTGCTATAAACTGCTGCTTGTTCACGAGATTGAAGCCATCTGATGTGATTAAATATGCTGCAATTTTAGTTTGTTTCCATTTATTTTATATATACTGCGCTCAGCACATATAAGTACACCCCCCCACAAATCTTTCATTTAATATTTAATATTTTCTATAGAATGCTTTACAATATTATATTTGTGCATATGCATTAGTTTAGTCAGTACTGAAGCCAAATCTGGAGCTAATCTAACAAAATAACTTACAATAATGGTTCAAAAATTTGTAGCATTAGGGAAAAATATTAAATACAATTTTCAAAAATAGGAAAAATCAAGAGAAACAAAAAATCTATACAACTTTGTTGAAATTTGGTATTTTTTGCAACATTTTGCATGAATTTCAATGTATTTTTTTCTATTTCCAAAGATGTTTTGTGACTAAATAAATAAATATGTTTTGTTCAAATGCACCAATATATATTACCCATATTCACTGTGAGATGGATAAAAATATTCATTTACTCATATATGCTGAGCACTGTATATATAAAACGGGATTCTTGACATTGTTCACAGTTAAATGTGAAAAACTCTACAGAAATTGGACTCAAGTTTAAATTCAGTTTGGCATTTTTTGACAAAAGATTGACTTGAAAGCATTTGTTGTAGTTTTTTTGTCATGACTTATTTTTAATTATTACTTATTAATAACATTGCAAGTTCTTAATTATAGTTGATCCCCTACAACATGACTTATGACTTCATATAAACCAGGCTTATTTGTTTGTTTAATATGCTGTATAGTCTAATAAAAATGCATTATCGGTTGTTTAAATCGGGAGCAATTTTACTTCAAACCCAAACAAATGTGATGTAAAATTTATGTTTTTTAATTATTATTTCACTTGTAAAAAGTAGCATTTAAAAATGAAAACATGTAACAAAGAGCTATGTCATTGTATTGATAATGTAATTATCGAAAGTAACAAAGCAGAATATAAAGTAGCTTATGGTATCATAGACATTTATATAAAATCATATATTTAGGAAATAGCTATTTAGGTTTTAAATATTGAACAAAGTTTTTTTAGCTAGATAAATAGAGGCATCACTTACTTTTGAAGGTCGAAGTCAATCAGGTGTTTTGCAGCGAAAAAATAATCCACCCGAAAATTAAGATCAGGAAAAAATGCAAAATGATTAAGCTTCGTTCCTCTTTGAGAAAGATGCGAACTTTCCAAATGGAAAAAAACAACCATAAAGCTACAGTAGGTGTATGCCGTCTTATCAAAAAGAGTCTATGAAAGAGAAAGAGAGAGTTCTGAAATCCTTTGGACTGCGCGCGATGTTGACTTTTTGTTATAGTAATAAATAATGAGGTAATTCAGTTTCAAGAAATCGAAAATATATTGTACAAAGCTTAAAGACAGCGGAGGCTTTAGTATTAAAGTAGTGAGGCTTTGGTATTGCGTTCCTTTCAGATGTCAAAATCCTCAAACGTGTTAACAAATCTCTTATTAAAAATGCACTGGCCGAAAAAAAGTTCGCTTCGATTTCTCAAATCACACACACACACACACACACACACACACACACACATACACAAATGGCAAAGTCTTCCAGTTCAGATCTCGCGCTCTTAATGGTTTTATATCGTATTCCACAGTAGAAGTCCGTGATGATCCCTCCTATAAGATAGAAGATGTTTTAATCTTGCCACTGATGCTCCATTTCCCCAAGCAGAAGTGTGGCGGATATTGTCTCGTGTAAATCCCGAAGTCCTCGTCTACAGAAGTGACTGAGATTTGGGAGTGTTTCAGAGATCTTCCCGTTAATACTCCAACTGTTCGTCGCGAACTCCCTCCACAATGCGCACGAAAAGACGGTCCGTTAAAAACATCATTCGTGTCCCAGCTAACTGATGTTACACACACTGCGTTGTTTCGCTCTGCACCATCTCGCGTTTGGGTTTATTTTTGTTGTTGTCAGTGGTTGGAAGCTGGTGTGTTGTCTAATGACCCTTCTGTCTGCGTTTAAAACACCATCTGGAGAGGAGAAGCGTTCTCCTGCGCTCCTAACCTCTCTCTCTCTCTCTCTCTCTCTCTGACAGCTTCTCAGATCCACAAGCTGACAGGCTGCCTCCCTTGTGCTGTATAACCCCCTCTGATATTGACGATTCCTAATATAATTCATATCACATTTTTAATAGACTTGCTATTAACATAATTAGGATGTGGCCACAATTTTTTGCAATTCTTAGGGGATCATAAGCACTGTCCCTGTCTCTGATAAAAATGTCAGATTGATTCTCATGAGAGCAGTATTGATGGTCCTTCCTCAACGGCGGGTTTGAGAGCCCATTTGCAGCGCGCGCCGCTAGGGGCCGCTGTTTCCCCATATCAGTCGGCGCGCGCCACTGAAGCGCGCAAACGCTCACATTCATCAGACAATTGACAGCCAGGCAGCTGGTGCCCGAAGCCCGTTCGAGGGCATTCAAATCAGATGGGAGATATGATGTTTTTGTAACATAGTTACAAACTGAGCATTTCATTTTCCAGGAGGATCATGTGCTACATTTAAGCATTCTGTCTAAATGTGGACTGTTGATGGATGGTCCTTACTTTCAGTAATTTATATAACTGTCAGCCACTTGTCATAGCATACAGTATCAGCTGTATCTCTGAGGTAAAACAATATGCAAAAACTTGTACTGTAGAAGGCATTGAATGTGTTGAAATATACGTTACGCCTATACAGTATAGCATATGTATGAAATACTGTGAAATGATAGTAATCAAATAGAATGACGCATAAGCATTGCAGAAAATTTAAAAAGCAAAACATCCTAAATATGGCTGTTAACATCTTACAATGATGACAGTGTTTGGAGTGAGAGAATATGCAGCACTTATTGTAAAGTAAAGACTTATACATCATAGAAAAAGATTTTGACTTATACATCATAAAAATAGGATTGTCCTATTTTGATTATTTATAAATAGTCCTATTTTGTCCTATTCATAAATTGTGAAAATAACCCATCGAAAAAGACTTTAAGACCAAGCAGAGCCCTCTGTTTGCTGTAACTTTTCTGTGACTTCAGCTCATCAGTTTTGGCCAATGCTAATGCTTTTTCATGAGTCCAACATCCAGCGGTGAAAGAAAACACACAATCTGACGTAAGTGGTCATCTTTCGCTACTGTATTTTATTTTTTTTAAATGGAGAAAACATTTTACAAGTAACTTTTATTCTAAATCTTGGACCTAATTCTTGAAACAAAAAATGAGCAATAAAAAGGTGTGAAGCACCAAAAGCAGCCCATATTAAAATATATTTGAATACTAATTTGGCTATTGTTGTTATTCATGAATTAATTTTTTTTAGGCTGGAAAAAATGTGAAGCTCTACATCTATTGTTTTTTTTTTTTTTGTTTGTTTGCTTTAATTATATTTTTGGCCAAATTCTGACTGTGGAAAGAATGTGCTGGCCAGTTTGGTATTTGCCTAATAAATGTCAATAGTCTACAGTTTTTAATTAAAAAAAACTTTAACGGATTCCTATTTTTTCCTAATGATATATGATGTATTAATATTAAAAATAAGTATTTATGCATATTTCTTTATTCTAAATCTTTAGGAAATATTTTCGGTACATCAAAAAGTGTGATTATGATGACCATCAGACAAGCTAATCCAGCTAAAAATAGTGCCTAAATGCAGTATTTCTCATAATTAAATAGAAAATGAGGCGTATAACTGCAAAAAAGAACCCCCCTTTTCACCAGGCTGGCTACGGGCCTGATTATAATGACCTATATTGTATCCAACCACCAAGAAAGATTTTCTTTTTAGGACATGTGATGCAAACCCAATAGTATAAATACATTTTGGATACCTCATGCATATCTCAATTTCAGTTATGTAAACTGAAAAATGTTAAGTATATTGATGTTAAACTTTTTGCCACTTAGTTTGTTACTTTGTCATCTAATATAATGCAATGACCTTCACTTTGACATGTATTAACATGTGGCCGAGACTTCTAATCAGGTGCTTATAAAACTATAATTAACATTAATCATTTATGTGTAAATCTTAACAAATAACTTTGAGCTGAATCCTATGGTGCACTTGAATTAAATGGCAGAGCAGTTCTTGAATGATTCCAAGAAAGAGCTGCGTGCACCAAATATGAATATGGATAAGAGATGGCATTTCCACAGACGTTTTCAGCTGTATTTGAATATGAATATGACTTTTTCTTCGCATGGTTTTGGGCAGAATATTCAATGCAGAATAAATTCCTCCTACTGAGGTATTGGCAGAAAAGCTCTAGTAAATACAGCTGCTGCTAAAAAAACTTCTACTTTTCTCCAACCCCCTCCCTCCATTTTGTTCAGTTGATTCCCCCATATTTTGACTGTTTAACCATCAGCGCACCTGCTAGCCATTCATTGGCATTGTGACTCAGTTTTAGGAGAGGGATCTGTGGTGTCACTGCAGGTGAGCTGATGAGAAGCGCACATCTGCCTTTCTTCCCCCTCCCCTTACAAATGAAGGGATGTAAAGACATGTAAACAAACATTTAGTGCTCTGCTGTTGGAGAAAGCACCGCTGGTGTAAAGTACACAGAGACAGCTGCCCTATTTCTTCTTACTCCCACCGTTCCACTTGCCTCACTGACCTTAGAAGGCATATTGATGTAAATTCATTGCTGGTTATGGTAACTATTTTATTTTCTTATTCATTACCTCAAAATCTTGAATTTGTTTTAAAAAACTATTTTATTTTATTAAAGTGGCTAATCGGATAAAAAAAAAACATTTTAATGATGAGTGAAGTAATTAAATTTGGAATCTTTACTTGAATATCATGTAAATATCCCAGCGGGCAAATTGATTTCAAAATTATGACAAAAAACATGTAACATCTAACGTTGGCCTCAAAAGTCAGATTAGAAGTCTCCACAACTGACAGTCATGTTGATGAAATCCATTGCTGTTTATGGTTAACAATGTGTTTTTTTAATTGATTATACTGAAATCTTAAAATAGTTTTTCAAAATGGTCATCTTTTATTAAAGTGACTAATTGGATTAGAAAAAAACTAGCATTTTAATGATGGGTAAAGTAATTAAATTTGGAATTTTTACTTGAACATGTAAATATCCCAGCGAGCACATTGATTTCAAAATGATGTCAAAAAAACACCCTAAAAAATGCAAATCATGCAAGCTTCACACAGAAATGCTGGGCTTGAACCAGCGACCTTCTTGCTGTGAGGCGATTGTGCTACCCACTGCGCCATCATGCTGACTTAAAGTCATAGTGATGTAAATCCATTGCTGTTTATGGTTATGGTAACAATGTTTTTTGTTTAGTTCATTACCCCAAAATCTTGAAATAGTTTTTTAAAAGAATCATATTTTATTAAAGTGGCTAATTGGATTAGGGAAAAAACATTTTAATAATGGGTAAAGTAAGGAAATTTGGAATTATTATTTGAATATCATGTATATTTTTCAGCGGGCACATTTATTTTAAAAACGACATCAAAAACACGTCAAAAAACATCTAAAATCAATTTGATTTCAATTGACTACCTTGATGTCAAAATGACATTAAATTCACATCTAACATTGGCGTCAAATGTCAGTTTAGAAGTCTCCCCAACTGACAGTCATGTTGATGAAATCCATTGCTGTTTATGGTAAACAATCTGTTTTTTAATCGATTACACTGAAATCTTAAAATAGTTTTTAAAAATGGTCATCTTTTTATTAAAGTGGCTAATTGGATTAGAAAAAAACTAGCATTTTAACGATGGGTGAAGTAATTAAATTTGGAATCTTTACTTAAATATCATGTAAATATCCCAGTGGGCACATTGATTTCAAAATTATGTCAAAAAACACCTAAAAAATGCAAATCAATTTGATTTCATTTGACTACCTTGATGTCAAAATCACATCTAATTTACATTTAACATTGACATCAAAAATCAGTTTAGAAGTCTCTAAAACTTACAGTCATTCATTCATTTTCTTTTCGGCTTAGTCCCTTTATTATTGGGGAACTGCCAACTTATCCAGCATTTGTTTTAAGCAGCCGATGCCCTTCCAGCTGCAACCCATTACTGGGAAACATCCATACACACTCATTCACACACATAAACTAAGGACAATTTAGCTTACCCAATTCACCTATACCACATGTCTTTGGACTTGTGGGGGAAACCGGAGCACCTGGAGGAAAGCCATGCGAACACGGGGAGAACATGCAAACTCCACACAGAAATGCTGGGCTTGAACCAGCGACCTTCTTGCTGTGAGGCAATTGTGCTGCACACTGTGTCACCATGCTAACTTACAGTCATAGTGATGTAAATCCATTGCTGTTTAGGGTTATGGTAACAATGTTTTTTGTTTAGTTCATTACCCCAAAATCTTGAAATAGTTTTTTAAAAGAATTTTATTAAAGTGTCTTATTGTATTAGGGAAAAAACATTTTAATAATGGGTAAAGTAAGGAAATTTTGAATTATTATTTGAATATCATGTACAGTTGCAATCAGAATTATTGAACCCCCTTTGAATTTTTTTTCTTTTTTAAATATTTCCCAAATGATGTTTAACAGAGCAAGGAAATTTTCACAGTATGTCTGATAATATTTTTTTCTTCTGGAGAAAGTCTTATTTGTTTTATTTTGGCTAGAATAAAAGCAGTTTTTAATTTTTAAAACCCATTTTAAGGTCAAAATTATTAACCTCTTTAAGCTATTTATTTTTTCCATAGTCTACAGAACAAACCATCGTTATACAATAACTTGCCTAATTACCCTAACCTGCCTAGTTAACCTAATTAACCTGGTTAAGCCTTTAAATGTCACTTTAAGCTGTATAGAAGTGTCTTGAAAAATATCTAGTCAAATATTATTTACTGTCATCATGTCAAAGATAAAATAAATCAGGTATTAGAGATGAGTTATTAAAACTATTATGTTTAGAAATGTGTTGAAAAAATCTTCTCTCCGTTAAACAGAAATTGGGGAAAAAAATAAACAGGGAGGCTAATAAATCAGGGGGTTGAATAATTCTGATTGCAACTGTACATTTTTCAGCGGGCACATTTATTTTAAAAACGACATCAAAAACATGTCAAAAAACATCTAAAATCAATTTGATTTCAATTTGATTCAAAATGACATCAAATTCACAAATAACATTGGTGTCAAAAGTCAGTTTGGAAGTCTCCACAACTGACAGTCATATTGATGAAATTCATTGCTGTTTATGGTGAACAATCAGTTTTTTAATTGATTACACTGAAATCTTAAAATTGTTTTTCAAAAGGATCATATTTTATTAAGGTGGCTAATTGGATTAGGGAAAAACATTTTAATAATGGGTAAAGTAAGGAAAATTGGAATTATTACTTAAATATCATGTAAATATCCCAGTGGGCACATTCATTCATTTGCTTTTCGGCTTAGTCCCTTTGTTAATCTGGGGTCGCCACAGCGTAATGAACCACCTACTTATCCAGCATATGTTTTACGCAGCGGATGCCCTTCCAGCTGCAACCCATCACTGGGAAACATCCATTCACACTCATACACTACGGACAATTTTAGCTTACCCAATTCACCTATACCACATTTCTTTGGACTTGTGGGGAAAACCGGAGCACCCAGAGGAAACCCACGCAAACACTGGGAGAACATGCAAACTCCACACAGAAACGCCAACTGTCCTAGCCAGGGCTTGAACCAGCGACCTTCTTGCTGTGAGGTGATTGTGCTCTAATCTAGAGGCTTTTGCCTTTCATATAAAGTAAGCCACTGCTGATACCAAATGATCAAGTCAAGTTATTATTTGTTGTTCTTAAAACTTGGATTGGTGACAAGACTTTTGTCAGGTACTGTACTGTATGTATGTCTAATGAACTTCAAGGTTTTGACGTCAAATCAATCTGCATCTTTAACATTTTTTTATGTCATTTAGACATGAAGGTTCCCCTTTGGATATTAATTATCCAATGCTTTACTTTATTATTTAAAAACTTTGGCTGAGGTCCATGCTACACTTATGGATTTGCAGAGGAGTCATACAAGTTATACAAGAAAATACGTCACATTGCGGAAAATGTAAAGTAAAATGGGTTATGAAGACTTCACTGGCTTATGGGACGCATGTGAGAAAAAGCAGGTGTGTGTGGGTGTGAGATGTGTAGTGTATGTTTGTGAAGTAAGTTAATGTCAATAGAATTGAACAGTTCACTAGATCAAAACTCAGCCTTGAGATATCTTTTACTCCTTAGCACTGCTTCTCTCGTTACAGTATGCACACTTCATACTGTAGATAGTAAATCCTCTATGACTCAATGAGTCCTCAACACCCAAAATTCATAATTCATGGCACTGATATCTGGTCAACTCTGCTACTGTATATGGAAATGCAATATCTGCTCAGACATTCGAGGATTTTACTACAGCCAAATGAAATTTGGGTACATTTACTGATGTGTCAGTCTGTGCTGCTTTCGCAAGGGCAAACATCTCAAACTGATCAAATGTGAAACGATGGGATATGCTTCCTGTGTACACATCCTTACTCTGCCTCAAACCAAAGCAGTTTTGGCTTGCTGCCTCATTGTTGTGTTTTGTGTATGAATGTTCCTCCTGAGAGAAGTCGTTTTCCAAGTTGTTTTCCAAGGCACATAATTTCTAATGATCTACAACAAATTTAGTCTTAGAGATACTCAAGAAATATTAAGTCCATCTCTCAATTGGATTGTAGTATACACTGAAAAAAGGAAAGAAAATGGCATGTTTATGTACTGTGTACACTACCTAGGGTATTGTACTGTACAGAACTGTGGGATGTCTTGAAAGACAAAGCATGCATGTATCTGTATCTATATCTGTATCTGTATCTATGCGACTATATTTGTAAACAGACTAGCTTAGCAACTACACTGGTTACAATAATAAACAGTTAGCTTGATGATGGGTAAAATAATGAAATTTTAGCATTTTCCCTTAAAAATTAGGTGCTTAAACTTAAACAAATAATAACTAATCATGCATACTGTATGTCCCCTATATTGTAATATCTGTAAACAGACTAGCATAACAACTTTATCGCAATTTCTGCCCCCACCCCCACCCTTCCAAAAAAATAATTTAGCTTCAAATCTACTGACTTCTTGGCCAGAGCTTATCTAGTTTTCAAGACTTGCCAGTATTATGTCATCTGTGGCAATATTTATTAAGCAGGTTTTTGCCACAAAACACTGTTGGGAGTTGGCAACACTGTTGGGAGTAGCCCAAGGCTAGTTAGTTGTTACAACAAACAAGACATATTGACTATGGACCATGCAAAACATTAAAGCACTGGTTGTAAAAACAACAGACTCTTAGAACAACTGTGACAAGTCAAGTCCATGAAAAAAACTGAATCAACATATAGGTTGGAAAAACCCCAAAATGTGCCAACAATCGTTTTTAGGGACGTAATTGCTATGTTTCTATGCAAAGATGTGAAAAAATGGAATATCACATTTTCAGGGGGAAAAATAGTCAAAAAGAACAAAATTGTCACTTTCTGATAAACTGGCACCAAATATTAAGCACCTATGGTGAAAAATCTACTTTTCAAGCTGTTTGGACAGACATATGTGTAGGTATAGTGTATATACCGTCATATTGGGGTGATATAAACACACTCAGTCCTTTTTTTCAATCTAACAACATAAAAACGGTAGACCAATTGGAGCTGTTTTGAGACCGACCGCAACTTAACGTAGGAGTGCGGTCCCCCCGCCCACCAATATTGATTGACAGCTGCGTAACATGTCTCCGTAGTAACGCTTGTAATCATATCCACAAGACAGGACGTGCGCAAATCAACCCTAAATAAAAGGTCTGTTCAGTTTAGGATCATCAATCATCATCAAATGTGATCAAGAGTGAGTTTGACAAGTTTAAAATGTTTTAAAACAGTGCATGTGTGTAATGAATTACAGCGATTTACTTCACCTTTACTTCATCACCACAGCCACATGTCAGAACAATAATAAAAGATGCTTCAATCCCGGTTTGTGGACGTTAAATCAGGTTTATTTTGTACATTAACATAACAGATATCCATACAGCAATGGAGATTAACCTGTATCCTGTAACATTTGCGTGCAAAGACAGTTTTGTCAGATCTGCTTTCTTTATGTCTGTATCAGTTGTCTGAGGCAGCCAAGGGCGGAGACTGAGGCACGCGCGGCAGGCACGTGGAAACGGTGGGCGGGGAGGACTAGCCTTAATGGCGCAGTACACAAAAACATCAAAAATCTATTGAGAGCTATAAAACACCATCTAGTGAAAGCTATAATAAATAATCTGATGGGTGTTTTAAGCTGAAACTTTACAGACACATTCTGGGGACACAAAATACTTCTATTAAATCTGGAAAAAGGGGTAACCTATGTGCCCTTTAATATTCTTATAATATAAGAATTTTCTGCAGTAGGAGAAGCCAATGTGGGCCTTTTTTCTTAAATTATAAACAACTTGTGTCAGGATTTTGTTTTTGTTTGTGTTGGCCATGTGCTCCTCTTGTCCTTCCTCCTTGTTTTCCTTTGCCAGACCCCCTTGTTTAGTCATTGTTTGTCAAACTATGTTCACCTGCCCCTTGTGTGCATTTCCCTATTTATTGTGCATTATTGTCCCTATTTATTAAGCATTTTGTAATGCATTCTTTTTAAAAAGGCACATCATACTCAATGGATTGAAACTAGAGGTGTGAACCTACACTGGCCTCATGGATTATCATGTCATCGATTTGGTTCAATTCAATATCTCGTTGCATCACAGTGCATTGACGATGCTTTCCATACACAGTTTTATATTTTCTTCACAGCACAGCAATATATGTATAAATATATTTATATTGATATACTATTTGTAATACAATTTTGTCCTTTAATACAAACAGTCAGATATATAAACTGTAGCTTTAAAAACTCAAGTACATGCACAGCATTTATCGCAAATAAACAAATGTAAATATCCTGCTCGCTTTCTGAGTCCTGTCTAGTGAGTCCTTTCTTAAACCCTTATGATTGGTCTCGCGCTCACAGGGCAAATGGGCCACAGTGAGATAGAGAGAGAAATGGAGTTTACTTTCATTCTCTCAATCGCAGTGAAATAGGGGCTTCTGCTAGTGTCAGTGTCAGTGAAAGACTGTCCAGCAAACACACACGCAGTGAAATTGTGCAGAGTAAGCTACGACGACATAGCGCATATGTGATAATTGACGTCAGTGCATAATAACTGGTTATGATTATTACTGAACCAATACAGAATGGTCTGCGTCTGCATCGCAGTGCACCGAAGAAACAACAAATTTTGACACCCCTAATTAAAACATATGGTAGCTAATGACCCAGACCTTAACACTGGAACTGCCAGAATTCTCCAACTACTTGAATGGCAATAGCAGTCATTTTGATCGTTCATATAAGACTGTAAAGAATAACATTTAAAATGTTTACATTTAAAGCCTCTATTGAGATTTTAGAATTAATTGTTGAATGTGTGTCATTGTATTTTATGAAGTCATTACGCATTTTTTGATAGCCTATAAATGTTTATGAGTTACTACAGTAGACCACCCTTGAAGGTGCAAACCTCACTGTCCAAGCAGGAGAGCAAAGTTTATTTTTTCTCAACTTTGCTTTTGTTCAATCTTCATGTTTTTGAAAGAAATGTCTGAAGTAAAGTTATGTTTTTGCTATTAGAAAGTTATGTTTTTGTTTGCAGAATGTTGCAAGGCAAAGGAGACAAATATATTCAAAGGCACAGGAAAAGTAGCAGACGTTGAAATGGATGTAGTCAACTTACATTTAAAGTAGAAATACTTCTGTAAATAAAAATACAATGTTTTTATTAAATATACTCACATCTTGGCAAAGCCAGCATACTTTAGTTATATGAGTTTTATTTTAGCAAGGTTGCTAAATTACAAAATTTAAATGCCTCTGTAGTTCTAGTGCTAAACATCTTTGAGAATGTGATCGCTTTTTATATTTGTTGAAAACAATAGCTACATTTAATACACTGAAGTTTTTTTATTCTAATACCCTCTTTATAATTTTTTTATGATCTTTCACATTACATTATTGTAAAACCTTTCCTTTAATCACTGACTATCTGAATAATTCACCATTAATGATGTATATCTGAATACTATAGGTGCAATTTTTGGTTTCTGCACTCATTCTGACATCTTGATCTTAATCTCATTTCTGTTTAGGGATCCGCAGTAGATGCCATATCTGAAACATGACTAATGCATTTTTATATGCTAGGTTTTTTTTCTTTTCTGATTAGCCTAGTGTTCATGCTGTAGCAGTTTACTCTTGTCAATTATTTACTTGATTTAACTATATTTTTTCTACAGTTTGTTTTTGTTTGTCTCAAATTGACCCCAAACAAAAACAACATTGTGGTGCTGGAAAACAGCCACCTTCCTGAAAAGTGCACACCAACTTTGTGGCAAAACAGATGGTTAGAGTGTTAGTAATATCTGATGACTGAAATATGATTAAGAGAACATATTTTAAAAATCTAATTCTGAATTTAAAATGACAAAATAAATGTTTTGTCACTACACTGGGTAGGATTTCATTATGTGCAATCAAACAGAGCAATGGCCCAATAATATTACAGTGCTCAGTAATCTTGCCCTGAATTTTTGTTTTTATTTTCTATTTGTGATAAATCACTTATACTCACTTTATTAGGTACATCTGTCCACCGTTAACGCACATTTATAATCAGCCAATCACATGGCAGCGACACAATGCATTTAGGCATGTAAACATGGTCAAGACGATCTGCTGCAGTTCAAACCGAGCATCAGAATGGGGAGATATATCTGGTCTGAGTATTTCAGAAACTGCTGATCTACTGGGATTTTCACGCACAACCATCTCTAGGGTTTACAGAGAAAGGTCTAAAAAAGAGAAAATATCCAGTGAGCAGCAGTTTTGTGGGCGCAAATGCCTTGTTGATGCCAGAGGTCAGAGGAGAATGGCCTGACCAGTTCCAGCTGATAGAAAGGCAACAGTAACTCAAATAAACACTCGTTACAACTGAGGCATGCATAATAGCATCTTTGAATGCACAACACGTCCAACCTTGAGGCGGATGGGCTACAGCAGCAGAAGACCACACAGAGTGCTACTCCTGTCAGCTAAGAACAGGAAACTGATGCTACAATTAGTAGGGTCAGAATTTGCCGTCAACAACATGAAAGCATGGATCCATCCTGCCTTGTATCACAATTCAGGCTGCTGATGGTGTAATGTTGAGATATTTTCTTGGCACACTTTAGGCCCATTAGTACCAATTGAGCATCGTGTCAACGCCTCAACCTACATGAGTATTTTTGCTCACCATGTCCATCCCTTTATGATCACAGTGTACCCGTCTTCTGATGGCTATTTCCAGCAGGATAACGCACCATGTCATAAAGTAGGAATCATCTCAGACTGGTTTCTTTAACATGAGAATGAGTTCACTGTACTCAAATGGCCTCCACAGTCACCAGAAATCAATCCAATAGAGCACATTTAGGATGTGGTGGAATGGGAGATACGCATCACAAATGTACAGCCGACAAATCTGCAGCAACTGTGTGATGCTATCATGTCAATGTGGATCAAAATCTCTGAGGAATATTTCCAGTATCTTGTTGAATCTATGCCACAAAGGATTAAGGCAGTTCTGAAGGCAAAAGCGGGTCCAACTCAGTACTATAAGGTGTACAATAAATTATTTTCAGCAAAGACACGTTTATAAGATAAGATCTGCTGCCAGTTAAATTGGATTTGTAAGATAAGTGTCCAGATTAACACCAATAACTGAGACATATCAGAAAGAGATACATTTTGATCAGTGTTTTTTTCCCGCATTTGTTGTGTTTTCAGAAAACACTTAACTGATGAAACATGCAAATTTTTTTTAGAACTTTTTTTTACTTTCATTTTATTGGCACAACTTAATTTTTTTATGTTCAATCCACATAAATTTGTTAAAAGTGTTAAGTTAACTTAATCGATTTGTGTTTGGACAACATGATTGAATTGTGTGGAACCCTGCATTTTTTACAGTGTAAGATTACAGAGTAATTTTATCAACAAAAAATTCATTCATTCATGTATTCATTTTCCTACAGCTTAGTCTCTTTACTCATCAGGGGTCACCACAGTGGAATGAAGCGCCAGCTCATACAACATATGTTTTACACAATGTATGCCCTTCCAGCTGCAACCCAGTACTGGGAAACATTCATACACACATTCACACACATACACTTTGGCCAATTTAGTTTATTCAATTCACCTATAGCGCATGTGTTTGGACTGTCGGGGAAACCGTGGTACCCAGAGGAAACCCATTTTAACACAGGAAAAACAGAAAACAGAAATGCCAAACAGAAATGCCAACTGACCCAGCCGGGACTCGAACCAGCGACCTTCTTACTGTGAGTCACCGTGTCGCCCCCACCCCCCAAAAATCTTTCATAATAACAATTCACAACTTGTATAATCTAAGGTAGCATTCTCTCTCTACTTTAATTTGATGCTTTGCACTCATGCTAACTCAAAACCCCCATTCTAAAAAGGAATATATGCTATGGGATGGTTTTTGGGGTAGGAATTATTGTAACAGTTCATTACATCTCTGTATGGCCCAACCATTTTTACATTTATTTATTTATTTTTGTCACATTTCTCTTTCTTTGTAGCAAGCCTAGACAGTAAAGGCAAAGGACAGACAGGGCTGTCACTGCAGAAATCAGATGTTACAAATTGGCGCACAAAGCTTGCAACCCAGGGCCAGCATCTACCTTTGCCAGAAATGTTAAACTGACTGAACCCTTTTGAAATACACACTATGTGCGCTCACACTGACATACGCAGTCATTTGTCGCACTGCTAAGTTTAACTTTACACAAAAAGTACTATATACACACACACAGACTGCATATATCAATCTGTAATGGTGTTAACCTGGGATTTCCAAATAAATTGACCAATATACAGTATTTTTACCAAGCTAGTGTTATAACTCAGTAACAACAGAACACTTTAACTCACCTTAACTCAAATAATCCATGACTTTAGAACCAGGTCTGTAATATTTATAGTAGACAAATGTGGCTACAATGCATCAACATTTCAGAGATCTAGGAAGAACAACCACTAAGTTACAGACCCTCAAACTGAGAAAAGTAGGTAAGTAAGTAATGTGTATTTATATAGCGCCTTCATCATGTATGGCCATACACCCAAAGCACTTCACAATAAGGAGGGGGGTCTCTCCACACCACCACCAGTGTGCAGCATCCACTTGGATGATTTGACGGCAGCCACAGGACAACGGTGCCAGTGCGCTCACCACTCACCAGCTATAGCGGGAGTGGAAAGACACTGATTAAGCCAGTTCAGTGGATGGGGATGATTGGGAATCCATGATGGGTAAGGGCTGATGGAGGGAATTTGGCCAGGACACCAGGGTTACACCCCTTCTCTTTACGAGAAGTGCCATGAGATTTTTAATGACCACAGAGTGTCAGGACCTTGGTTTAACGTCTTATCCGAAAGACGGTGCTCACTGACAGTATACTGTCCCCCTCACTTTACTGGGGCATTAGGACTCAAACAGGCTGCAGGTTAAGCACCCCCTGCTGCCCACTAACACCACTTCCAACAGCAACCTAGTTTTCCCATGTGGTCTCCTACCCAGGTACTAACCAAGCTCGGGCCTGCTTAGCTTCAGTGAGTAACCTCTCTTAGGCTGCAGGGTGACATGGCTGTGGCTATAGTGCTGCTTTCAAACAGCAAGCAGCAAATTACAGCAGGTTAAGCATTCTGTGCACCTTGTCATTATCATGTTCTTTTTTAATTTATGCTGATGTCATGATGCATTCACACTTGCATTTGAATCATTTTATTGCTCTGAAATGGTAGGTCTCAGTCCTACACTGTTGTGTATGTTTGATTGTGTTTTTCTTTTGTGTTCTGTGTCACACCCTGTTTATCCTCATGTCACCCCTGTTTTTAACAATCATTGCCCCTTATTGCCTGATCTGTGTGTTAGTCTCTGTGTATTTAAGCCCCTTTACTTCAGTCTTTGGTGGTCATTTGTTTTGTTGGTTATATTGTAGTTGCTGATCTGTATTCTGACACTTTTGTACTCGTTTTGGTGTAAAATATGTTTATTTGCACATGCCCAGCAGGCACAGGACGTCAACATGACGTCAGATTGGTGTTGTACTCAAAGTTGTGGGGACATTGCATTTTGTTTGGAAATGAAAAGGGAGTTGACGCCAGAACCCAACTTCAGGCCGATGTTCAACCTAAAATCAACCAAATATCAACATCTAATGATGTTACAGCTTGACGTTGTTTGGACTATGACGTCTATCAGACAATGGATTATAGACTGATTTCACGTGGCCGCATTAAAAAAGCTAAATCGAGGCTGCGGTGGGAAGAAACCCGAAAGTATGACCTGAGTCACTTTCTTTGACTATATTAGAAAATTTCGGTTCTGAAAAAAAAAGAAACGGCCATTTCCCGTTAACATTTAAGCACTGTTGATGGCGTTCTTAAACAGCGCTGATTTGCCATTGTGTTCATGTGCTCAACAGAAATTACTGTGATTGGCTGTGAATGTCATCAGTTCACCGCACTTCAGCGATGTTTACCAAATGCAAACACATACGAGCGATTGGCTGATGAATCGACTGATCTTAACTGCTTTAAGATGCTCCAATGTCCGTCTATTTATGTTTACAATCTGTAAAGAGTGGTATACTGATGTCCTTCACTGCCAATCACACTAATCTCTGATGAGCACTGGTGAATACAATAGTAAATTAGCGCTGATTATGAACGCGCTCAGCGGTGCTTAAATGTTAGCAGAAATTGGACATTTTTAAAACTTCAGTACCGGGACAACACTGTTACAGATAACACGAGGGTGTGCTACAGAGGACTGCGTTGTTTAATCGCTCACCATGTTGCATAGGCTGAAGCAGGGAAGCGTCCCCACGGTGTTTACCTGCTGCCAATAACAGAAGTCTAGGAGGACACTTTAGCGTATTACTCTTACAGAGATTGTGATGTTGTTTGATGCCTAATATGCTTTTAATTGTTTAAATGAAACTTAACTGAATAATATTAAAGTAATATTTACACCATATCTGCATTTTGAAATCGCGGCAACAGCTGGAGGTTTGTAGTACACAGCATGTTGTTGCAATGTTTACAGTGCTCATCCTATACTTCCGTGTTTCTTCCCACCGCAGCCTCGCTTTCGTGTTTTAAAATGGCAGCCGCGTGAAATAAGCGTATGGTTGCCACACCTGACTAAAAATGTCCGTATTTGACGTCAATATGACGTTGTTCTTGGGCAGCAGGGTGACATGGCTGTGGTTGTTGCTTTCATTCCTGGTCTCACCTAATATATTTTATATTTTATTTTTACTGGAAAATAATTTACTAATGTCTCTTCTAAATGTTTACAATTTGTTAAGATACCAAACTATTGATCAACATTTTCAATCATACACTGAAAAAAAAAAAAGATTAATTGGATTTACTACAGGCAACACAGTGGCTCACCATACAGTTGCCTCACAGCAAGAAGGTCGCTGATTTAAGTCCCGGCTGGACTAGTTGACATTTTTGTGTGGAGTTTGCATGTTCTCCCCGTGTTGATGTGGGTTTCCTCCAGGTGCTCCGGTTTCCCCCACAGTCCAAAGACGTGGTGCAGGTGAATTGAATAAACTAAATTGGCCGTAGTGTATGTGTTTGTGTGTGAATGAGTGTTTCCCAGTACTGGGTTGTGGCTGGAAGGGCATCCGCTGCATAATACATATGCTGGAATAGTTGATGGTTCATTCCACTGTGGTGACCTCTGAAATAGAGACTAAGCCAAAGGAAAATGAATAAATGAATGGGTTTACTACTTTTTTAAGGTAAGTGGTTGCAAGCAATTTATATGGGCTGAATTTAAACAAATTGAATTTAGTAATGTTCAACTTAAGTTGTTTGTTTAAATTGAGCCCATATAAATTGTTAGCAACCACTTACCTTCAAAATATTTAGTTAATCCAATTAATCTTTTTTTTTCAGTGCATTAGATATGGTACAAACTTTTTAATATACTTATTTCACATTTTCTCTCCCATGCATCTAGCAAAGACACATGCCCGCCTTCTTTATGTAACTGCCTCAGTCAGTATAGAGTGCTATCTTATACAGGACGGGCTCCTGGTTGTCTGAGAGATGGATGACTGCTTGTCCTGGGTCTTGATGTAGTGTTTATGGCTCTCTTCCCTGCTGGGGAGTTATAGCCCTGTCTGTCCGGTCCTTCTATGGCCACACATATTGCTTCTTATACACTCCTGCTATGCATCCATCTTATGGTGCAGCTGAAACTAAATTGAAGAGGTTAAAAAGAATAGATGGGTTAAGCTTAAAAGGCTCTACGTAAGTTTTCCACAATGAGCACTTCAGAGTTGAGTTTTCTGTTCTGTCTCAAATTGAAAAGACTATCTGAGTAAGACAACCCTCTGAAGGTAATACTTCCACTACATTAAGTATAGAAATGAATGGCAATGTACAGTCTAAAAATGTCCCACTTACCAGTCATTGTATATTGAACATGAGCTGATCAAATCAACTCTGGTTTCTTACACCGTCTTTTACTAATGAAGCCAAACTAGGACTTGAAATGAATGATTAAAGGAAAACTCCACTTTTTTGGGGGAAAATAGGCTATTTTTTACAACTCCCCTGGGATAAACTGTTAGTTTGACTCTTTTTGAATGCATTCAGCCAATCTCAAGGTCTGGGTCTTGCGGGAGCACTTTTAGCTTAGCTTAGCATATGTCATTGAATCAGATTAGACCATTACCATCTCACTCAAAAAAATTAAATAGTGTTTTGATCATTTTCCTATTTAAAGCTTGACTGTTTTGTCGTTACATCATGTACTAAGTCTGGAAAATGAAAAGTTACTATTCTAGGTCGATATGACTAGAAACTTTACTCTCATTCTGGCATAATAATCAATAAACATGGCTGCAGCAGGTGCAGTAATATTACACAACGCCTGTAAAGGGTTCCCAGATAGTTCTTTTAGATAAATGAACTGATCCAAGTTCACACTTAATTTTTTTAATCCAAACTTAATGATACAAAAAAAATTAAGATAAAAAAATTTGTCATATCTTGTGTTAGGTGAGAGTCAAAACAGTGTCATCTATTCCTCCACTACAAGCAGCAAATTACAGCAGGTTAAACATTCTGTGCACCTTGTCATTATCATGGTTTTTTTTTAGTTTATGCTGATGTCATGATACATTCACACTTGCATTTGAATCATTTTATTGCTCTAAAATGGTAGGTCTCAGTTCTACACTGTTGTGTATGTTTGATTGTGTTTTTCTTTTGTGTTCTGTGTCACACCCTGTTTATCCTCATGTCACCCCTGTTCCTAACAATCATTGCCCCTTATTGCCTGATCTGTGTGTTAGTCTTTGTGTATTTAAGCTCCTTTATTTCAGTCTTTGATGGTCATTTGTTTTATTTGTTAAATCTCTGTTGATCTGTATTCTGACACTTTTGTACTCGTTTTGGTGTCAAATATGTTTATTTGCACATACCCAGCAGGCAATGGACGTCAACATGACGTCAGATTGCCGTTGTACTCAAAGTTGCGGAGACATTGCAATTTGTTTGGAAATGAAAATGGGGTTGACATCAGAACCCAACTGCAGGCCGACGTTTTTGTCCAACCTAAAATCAAACAAATATCAACGTCTGATGATGTTACAGCTTGGCGTTGTGTGGACGTTAGCACTATAACGTCTATCAGACATTGGATTAAGGTTGCCACACCTGACTAATAAATGTCCGCAGTGGACGTCCATTGGTTTAAGATGTTGGCTCGACGTTGGATTTTGGTCACTTTCCAACACAACCTAAATCAACCAAATATCAACGTCATTTGACATCAATATTGGACATCAAAATAACATTGACTTTAGACGCTGAATAGACATTGAATTTTGGTCACCTGACATCACGACCTAAATCTAACCTAATATTAATATCTTATGATGTTGTGTGCCTGCAGGGTAGATCCGCTTTTCGTCTTTGCAGTCACCAATGTGACATACATGTATGCATATTTGCACTTTTTGAATATTATTGTTTATGTTGTTGCTGCATTTATTTATGCATGTATCAAAATTATTTTAAACCATTCCAGATTCACTTTAGGCTGGGCCTTTGCAATATGACCTTGTATAGACAGAATAAAAAGCCTATCATTACATATTATGCTTCATCTTTTATATTGTGATGTTTCTGTATTGTGTCTTACATACCACCACAGGGATGCTGACAGAAATGTGAAAAAAATTGAATGTACAATGTTGTTTTTTTATATTTACTTTTTATTTCTATATTCTTAAACATTCATCCTGAACTTCTAAATAAAGTGAGAAAAATAATCTTATATGACTCAGTACGGGTGTCACGGTGGCACAGTGGGTAGCACAATCTCCTCACAGCAAGAAGGTCGCTGGTTCGAGCCTCAGCTGGGTCAGTTGGCATTTCTGTGTGGAGTTTACATGGTCTTCCCATGTTTGCTTAGGTTTGCTCCGAGTACTCTGATTTACCCCACAAGTCCAAAGACATGCAGAATAGGTGAATTGGTAAGCTAAATTGTCCATAATGTATGTGTGTGAATGTGTGTATGGATGTTTCCCAGTGATGGGTTGCAGCTGGAAGGGCATCCATTGCGTAAAACATATTCATTTCAGCGGCAATTCATTCCGCTGTTGTGACCCCAGATTTATTAGGGACTAAGCTGAAAATAAAATAAATGAATGAATCAGTACATCTTTGAGTATATACTTTAAACAGGTATTCACTCATTTATATTCATTCGGCTTAGACTCTATTTCAGAGGTCGCCACAGAGGAATGAACCTCCAACTATTCCAGCATATGTTTTGCGCAGCTGCAACCCAGTATTGAGAAACACCCATACACATTCATTCACACACATGCACTGATACACGATGAACAATTTAGTTTATTCAATTCACTTATACAGTACACTCTCAGAAATAAAGATATGCGAGTTGTCACTGAGGTGGTACCTTTTCAAAAGGTACACATTAGTACTTGAAGGGTCCATATTGGTACCTCAAAAGAATATATTAGTACCTAAGAATTTTAGGAGGAACACTTTTGTACTTTTCAGCTACTAATATGTACCCTTGAGGTATTAACATGGACCTTTTTGGTACAAATTTGTACCTTTTGAAAAGGTACCACCCCAGTGACAAATCGCGTACCTTTCATTCTGAGAGTGTACTGTGGGGGATGCAGGATCACCCGGAGCAAACCCAGGCAAACCAAAGGGAGAACATACAAACTCCTGACAGTAATGTGAACTGGTCAAGCCGGGACTCGCACCAGCGACCTTGCTCTGAGTCAACAGTGCTAACCACTGTGCCACCCAGAACAGTTTTATTGTGATCATATAAGATGACTTACATTGTGAAATGAGATCTTTTTGTCATTTTGCACAGCCCTATATCTGGCCATTTTTTAAATGACAAAACAACCCATCATGCTGAGTCAAACATTTGGCAAACATGGGTTTTAACCCAGCATATTTTGTGTAGCAAAACAAGAAGAATGCACATTGAAACTGTGATTACAACACTTGTTGACTTCGATTACAACATACGCCTGCTGCGGCTGCACAGTTTGTTTCAGGCCTTCTAGAATTACGGTAACTGGAGCAGAAGGTGCAGCATGGGATTCTTATCACTGTGACAGCAGTTTGATTGACAGCTCAGTGCTCTCACGGGGGTCCGTTTGTAGACAGCCTGTCAATGTCAGCTCCTGACAGGTCCTCCATAGCTTCATTTAGCTCTTTGTTGATGTGACTACAGCACTGCTTCCCTACACCCTTCTGAGTGATCACTTCTCAGACGGCTTCAGATCTCTTCATTATGAGCCGCTATCTCTGTACCAACACCCCCGTTCATACATTGACCTTCACCTGTAGTGGCATTAAGAATGTGCTTTCTCTCCGCATCTGATGGAGTGGAAGAGATGCTCGCGTCTGATTGGCTTTATTGTGTCCGTATGGAAATGACGGTCTCTGCAGAGGCAGAAATAGAGTAAGAAAGAAAGGGGAGGCATGGGTAAGTGTTCGCAAAAGGGAGATCTCTTTTTTTTTCTTGCACATTATAAATCCTTTCCTGTGGCTGCAGTCGCCATCCAGAGTGCTGGAAAGAGATAAGACGGGGTGCTGCCAGAGAAACACAGCTCTTTTGTCCTCTCCCTTTGTCCTCTCTCACTGAAGCTCCGGCATTCAGCGGCCCTGTTGAGTCACCCTTTACAGACTGCAGTAAATGAAAGTTATTTTAAGAGCGGCCGCTCAGAGAGGGACTTTATCTAATGAGAAGGTGGCCGCGGGCAGTGCGACGAGGAATGGAGTCATCCACTTTTGCACAGAGAACGGAGCATTGCCGAAGCAGATGTGTCATGGATGTGTTTCTTCATTGTTATCGGCGCTCTGAATCACAGAGATTAAAAGAAGATGCTGTGATGAAATGTATGAGTATGGAGAGGTTGTCATTTCGCAATAGGGACACAACGCTGACAGAGAGAGAGAATGAGAGACAGGACAGGAAGTGAGATAAAGAAAGTCTATGAGATAATGAACTGCATTTTGTAATGTAACATACTACAATAGCACAACACATTTAAAATGACTTAAAATGTCAACGCTTGTCACTCTAACTGCTCTTTCACATTCACTGACTACCAGACTTTTAAAGTCGGAATGAAACTTGCACTTCTTGCTTCAGTGCTCCCAGGACAGATATCATTCAACCACACTAGTCAAGACAGTGTGCCAATGCGAAGATGCTGGACTTTAGCGCTGCTTACAGGTGTAGTAACGAGAAAACAAAGCACAAAAGCAGAACATTTCATAGGTACGATTTTTTTTTACGCTTTTGTATGTTATGAACTTTTGTGCTAACAAGTATTGATGATAATACAGTCCCTTACTGCATTCACCATAAGGCAAAGTAACACTAACTTGCACTAAACTCTAGGCTTATGCTAGTTTTGTTGAATAAAATAAGCAAACAATGTAAATTAAATATGACAAGATGCCAGAAACTTGTATTATTGTCAGCTAAGTGAACGAGTTGTTCATAACGGAGATTCATTCACAAACGAAGAATGAGAAGTGTAAGCAGGAGACGGATTAGACCAAATGAACAGTGCCGTCACTCATCCATCTATGTAGAAAAGTGACAGAAAATTATAATTTTCATAATTGTAAAAATATCTGCATACTGACCACCGGGAAAACTCCCAATTATAGATATATGCATATGTGTGTATATCTCTGGCTCTGGATGGCCACAGTCCTCCACTGCACCTTGGTCCCGCATTAATTGCAAAAGAGCGCTACCCTGTACTAAAATGGAGGCTCTATAGACGCATTCCTTCCAATAGACAACAACAGCATAGGTGACATCTAATGTATATATCTATGAGAAGTG
>CAIGQZ010034999.1:2654955-2671037 GCA_903798205.1 Danio tinwini | reverse complement strand
CCCTACACGACGATAATCAGATCTCAACTAGTCTTACTAGGAAAATATAGGGGGTAATAATTCTGACTTCATTCATGTGTAACATTATTATGTTAAAAAATAATGTTTAAATGTTGTATTTTTAATGGTTGACAGTGTGAATGTTTCTTTAAGTATCCCATAGTTACCATTAATACAGTTCAAATTGGGATACATTTGACACTTACCACTGTGTGTTTTTTCAGGTTGGAGCTGTAATATTGTAGATGTATATGTTGCGATGTCAGTTTGATGTAGGCTACAGCGTGCATCACATTATGAAACTATTCTTGTTGACATCTTGGAGTAAAAACATAAACTGAACTTGAAGCAGTTGGTATCCTGGACCGATAAACTCACTGCACAGGCAGCATGGCCGTCCTCTCGGAACCGCAGGTGGCCATGGCATGACCGCAGTATAAACTTGCACGTCTTTCTCGACTTCAGCCATCATTCCAACATAAGCGCTCACGCTCAAACCGAAAACGGGAGACGCGTTTCTATAGCAACCTTTCGCGACACAACCTCTCCAATGCGACGCCTCGCGATATTTGTAAACAAGTCATATGAATCATATGTATTATCATTTGACAGTAACGGAGGAACGCCTCCAAATGTAGCAAAGTAAGAGTAATGATATTTCTTTAATAATTTACTTGAGTAAGAGTAAAAGTAGACATTTTTAAATGTACTCAAAAAGCACACATTACCCTCAAGTAAATGTAACAAAGTAAATGTAATTCGTTACTACCCACCTCTAATTGCGCCTGCTGCATACATGGTTTGATAGCAAAGTCTCTTGATTATTACAATAAAATGGGTCAACTCATTTTTGAGCCAGATGCTAATGGTCTAATCCAATTCAATGATTTAAGCTAAGCTAAGCTAAAAGTACCTTAACCAGACCTGGAGATCAGCTGAATGGTCTTAAAAAATGGTACAACTCAACTTTTAAACACTAGGGGAGCTGTAAAGTGAGCATATTTCCCTCCCCAAAAAATTGCATTTCGCTAGTATCTAGCACATGGTCCAAGTGAAATGTGTGTTTCTTTCACATACCTGTGGACTGTCTCTTGGACATATAAGAAGGCAGTCGATGCAGGGCTTGTTTATCCAGGGCAACACTACGACTGGTCAGCATGACTGTTGGAACTCTGGTTGCAGTGAGAGCAGCGGAAAGTGCTCTCCTGCTCCCGGACCTGTTAAATCTCTTTGCATGAATCTCTCCAGCCATCTCATCCCAGTGCATCAAGTTCCACAAATCAATTCCTCATGACTTCTGCAGGCCTGCAGGATACCAAGCTTTGCCTTGTTGTAAGTATAAAGTCCAACCTTGAATGCAGTTCTAGCATTGACAGTCACACAACCCAATGGGCAAACCAGAAGAAAGCTCTTGTGGAACTGAAAAAAGTTTTTAAATGCTGACCCCAAACCCTTTTTCTTCTTTCTTTCTGTCCTCTTCTTAGCTTAGGTAGCTGTGCCAGTGTCGTTCTTCAAAATGTATGGGCTTCTGGGCAAACTGTGATATTCTCTGTCGCAGGAGGGAGCGTGTAGTGAGCGCATGTTCCTCCCACCAGCCGCGCTCTCTCTTTATCTCTTTCGCTCTCTTTGTAACCGCTCAAAAGGAAAGGGTGGTCTGGGTGGCAGAGAGGTCAGCCTGCCTGTGGGCTGAGACTGTACTGCAGTCGGGCAGTGTGCAAACATATGTCGGACATTACTTTGAGTTCTTCAATTGGGGACAAATAGAGATACACACGTTATACTAAAATATATCCCTTTATCCTGCTGGTTTCAGATTTTCTTGTTGTGATTAATTCAGCATTTTTTTTTAACAAATTCAATTGCAAAAGGATTGAAAATTACAATAGGTAACACTTTACAGTACAATCTAATTAGTAAATGTTAAATGATGCTTTAAAATCAATATTAGGAAATTATTTTAATGCTGGGTTCCACACAATCGATTTGTATTGTGTCAGCATGAAGGAATTATAACTGATAACTTATTATAATTTTTTACAAATTTAAGTGGATTGAACATAAGTAAATTAAGTTGTCTACCCAAGAATCTCAAGAATTGTGTTGTTTTAGCTCATTTTAAAGAAGTACACTCTCAGAAATAAAGGTACAGGAGCTGTCACTGGGGCACCTTTTTAAAAGGTACATATTTGTACGTGAAGGGTCCATAATGGTACCTCAAAGATACTTTTTAGGTACTTTTGGGCACTAATATGCACCTTTAAGGTACCACTGTGGACTCATTGGGTACAAATATGTATCTTTTGAAAAGGTACTGCCCCAGTGACAGCTCCTGTACCTTTATTTCTGAGAGTGTAGTTTGAACAAACAGCAAACATTATTTTTTGAGAGTGTGTAATAAAATAAACACCATTAAATAAAACAATTATGACTTTTGATTTTAATTAATTGATTTAATGTGTGATTTGGCATTAACTAAGAAATGAACATCACCTAAGATTAATAAATGCTTTTGTAGTTGTCATTATATTGACTCTACTTAAATAAACTGATGTTAACAAATAGAGCCTTATTGTAAATGAACAAAAGATCTAAAAAATAGTCACAGAATAGTCAATATTGTAGGCCAAAGTATGTTAAATTGCTTTTTTTATTAAACACCCTATTAAAGGGGTGTTCCACTACGATATCATATTTTAAACTTTAGTTGATGTTAGCTGTGCGAACATAAACAACATCTCTGAATGTAAGACACTCAAAGTTCAATGCAAAGGGAGACATTGGCTTTTACAGAGTTAGCTTAGCAAATCCTACAGCGAAAGAAGTTTGTGGTTTACAAAAAATTCATCCGGGCTAGTGAGATCACAAGGGCTACCGGTTACATGTATTCACCATGCGCACACACCATGCACAGCAAAGGGGGTGGCCAGAGGCACTGTAATGTTATAGCAGAGAAAACTAAAAGGCCGTGCAAAAATGCTGCTATTTCCACAGAGCTTCTTCTGTTTCTGTATTTGGGCTTCCAAAGGACACGACACAAAGACAGAAGTGCTTACAGATTAATTTTATTTATGTTACAGAGAATTATAAAAATATATACAGCTCTAGCTTTTGACAATGGACAACTTCCAGAATCTCTCTCAGTTCAGTGCTGGATTTGGTTAAAACTCCTCCAACTAACGAAGCTGTGGATTGTGAGTCACAACCTGTAAATATTTTTATATGATAAAATTGATCTATTACATGCACAGTTTCTAGCGTTAACGGTATGTTGTAGCGAAGATGTAAACAACAGGAAATGCTGTTTGGCACCACTAACTATTTAGCTACAAATTCATATTTATCAGTCAAAATGCTGTAGACATCCACAATCTTCATCAGCGCTGCAGTGTCTCTCTATGTGGACGCTTTCCGTCCATTCTACATTTTAAATAACAAACTCGCAAAAGATATGAGAATGTTTTATATTACTTACACAAGCTTATTTAAAAAATATGTGAAAGACACTTGTCAGATTTTATTTCAGAGAGCAGGCGTGAGGTTCAGCTGTGTGCTCTTAATTTTTCTGTCTGATTCAGGCAGCTAACGTTGCTAACAGCTGCTCTGACTGGACTGTTTACACAGCGCAAAAGCACATGCTTGTAGGGGCGTGACGTGGTGATGTGGAGCCGATCCGCGAATCACAGCACATTATGTTAGCGGACCAGTCAGAGCCTCTTGAGGGCAGGCCTTTCCGAGGAACTAGGAAATATGACGGTCGTTTTTATGTTAACAAAGTAGCTGTATATAATCAAAGACAAATGAAAAAATAACCTGATTTTCTACAAATGAAGCATGAGCACACATTGCTTTGTATCTTATAAACACAATCAAGCTTTAAAATTACACTGTGGACCACCCCTTTAAATATGAATTTGGTGCTGTGGTGAACAACCACAAATACAACAATCCCAATATTCTTAAAAATAATTTAAAATCATTTATTACATAATAAATAATTATTATCTGTTTTTTGAAGTGTCCGTTATTGAGATATATTGACTTGTTGATTATCGACATATGTCTAATAAAGCCCTATGCGTGTCCTCAACTAGATAAACGTCTGTGTGTCCTGTCCTTGCGCTAGCAGGTGGTTCCCCAGGCGAAAGTAAACAGTGCTGAGCGGCTGTGATAGTTCACATCTAGGCTTCCTCTGGCAGGAACCAGCTGTGTCTGTGGGCAGGCCGTTCTTTCCGTTCCTACCGGACAGTAGGACTCCTTGTGGTGGTTGTACTTCCTCTTTAACAGCCCCTGGTTCAGACAGGTTTAAAGATGTGAATCTCTGTAGAACTTCCACCTGCAGACATGTTTCTTAAATTCGAAGGCATATTGCAACATAAGAGTTTTTTTTTTATTGTTGTTGTTGCTCATTTCATCATTGTGCTTTTAACATTCAGAGTTGTTCAACCCAGGCTCATTCTGGAAACGTAGCCCTATATACATTTCTGGAGATTGTGAAATATGTCCCAGAGGCTATGTTTTTTTTTTTTTTTTTTTTTTTGCAGATTTTGTTTTCACAAATCCACCAGAGGCTGATGTGCATGCATTTGAGATCTCAGATCTCTCTTGCGAGGGCCATTCGTGCCTGCTCTTCTTGTGTAAATTCACCAGAGGCCGCTGTCAACTGACTGACTGATCAATTAACTGATTCTCCCACCCTCCCCCTTCCCTAAACCCAACCGATAGTGTTTTAAAAAGCACCAATTGACCAGCGTCCACCCACTTCCCTAAACCCAACTGACTGTTTTGAAAAATAGTCCAGAAAAAGAAAAGCCCCCTTTTTTTATCACATTTTCAGATTTTACCACATTCTTACCCTGTTATTTACTTGTTTATTAAATTTTTTGGCTTCTGTTTTTGTCTTACCTGCTTTCTGGAACCGTTCTTCACCGGATTCGAATCATTGCGGTCAAGCCCGACATACATGGCAAGCTAACTAGACAAACTGGTAACAGCGGAAAAGCTGTCCATACGAAGGTAACATAATTCGCAATCTCCAGAAATGTATATAGCGCTACGTTTTCAGAATAAGCCTTTTTTGGAGTTGTTCACATTCAGCATTACAGCATAATCTTACAAGGAAACGTAACGATTTTTTTTCCAGTTTAGAACTTGTGTGAGTTCAATTGTATGAAATTTACAATTTTTAAATGGAGACATGGCACCGAACCCCTCCCCTAAACCCAACCGTAATTTTGGGATGAGCTAATTGTTCTAAAACGTACAAATGAGATACAAGTTCATATGAATTAGCCACTAAATCAAAAAGTTACAAATTGTTGTGAGGTTTTACATATTTATGTTATTACATTGTTATGAAGTCATCAGCATATTTGTTTAAGATTTGCAATTTTTTTTACTTTTTTTTGAGAAAAATACTGTTACTGAGATTCTGAAATAAGTTAAAAAGTGAAATATTAGGTTTTTAGGAGGTTGCAATGGGTTTGCTAATGTGTTTAGTTTCATGGTTAAATAGTTATTTCACCCAAAAATAAAACTTATGTTTTTAATTATTTACCTTCATGTTGTTCCAATCCCCTGAAACCTTTGCTCATCTTCAATTCAATTCATCTTTATTTCTAAAGTGCTTTTACAACATAGATTGTGTCAAAGCAGCTTAACATAGAAGTTCTAGTAAATTGAAACTGTGTCAGTCCAGTTTTCAGAGTTGAAGTTCAGTTTAGTTCAGTTCAGTGTGGTTTAATTTTCAATGCGGAAACTCTAAACACTGAAGAGCAAATCCATCGATGTGCAGCTCCACAAGTTCCAAACCAAGCAAGCCAGTGGCGACAGCGGCGAGGAACAAACTTCACCAATTGACGAAAGTAAAGAAAAAAACCTAGAGAGAAACAAAAACATTGGGATAAACACAACTTAGAAGGATTCCGTTAAAGAAAAGAAGTAAACAAATCAAAGTAAAAATACATCCAACACAGGCTCATTCTAGAAAACATAGACCTATATACATTTCTGGAGATTGTGAATTATGTAGCCAGAGGAACGTATGGCTGCATTTCGTCTTTAAAAATAAACGATACGGGACGGTATGACGCCGTTCCCTTTTCGCACTTACCAGCTGACCGCTTAACTCCATATGGACGGCTTTTCTGCTGTTACTAGTTTGTCCAGTGGCTCGCTGTGTACGTCGGTGGACTTGTGACGTGGAGCAGAGTTGACCACGAATCCAGTGAGGAACGGTTCCAGAAAGCAATTAAAGAGCCATTCAGCGATTCAAGTGCTAGAGTAAGGAGGCAGGAGTGTTTTTTATATTTGAGAGAGAGAAGAGTGTTTCTACAGGTGGTTTGTCAACCCCACTCACTTGTGTGAAGCACACTTCAGAAATGAACAGTTTATTCTGTATACTTATAGATTGTAAGAACATGTCTGCTGCAAATATGCAAAAATGGTGCAAATGTCATTTAAGTATCAGAGAGATGAAAGATTGTGTTTTCTACAGGTGGTTTGTCAAGGTCACTCACCTGTGTGAGGCACACTCAGATATAATAATGTTTTGGGGTTATAGCAACATAGGCTCATTTTTAAAAAAAGAGACTCATTGGAGATTGCGAATTATGTAGCCAGAAGTTTGTATGGCTGCATTTCGTCTTTAAAACAAACGCTATGGGGCAGTATGACAATGTTCCTTTTCGTGCTTACCAGCTGACCACTTACCTCTATTTGGATGGCTTTTCTGCTGTTAACAGTTTGTCCAGTGGCTCCTCGCGTACATTTGAGTTGCAGAGCGGAGTTGACCATGAAAACGGGGTTCAAGTTCGGTGAAGAACGGTTCCAGAAAGCAGGAAAGACAAAAACAGAAGCCAAAAAATAAATTAAACAAGTAAATAACAGGTTGAGAATGTGGTAAAATCTGAAAACATGGTAAAAAAAAAAATCAGGGGGCTTTTCTTTTTCTGGATTGTTTAGAAAACACTGTGGTTGGGTTAAGAGGTGAGGACTGGACAATTGGTGCTTGTATTAAACACTTATCGGTTGGGTTTCGACAGCAACCTCTGATGGATTCATATGAGAAGAGCTAATGGCACTTGTGAGAGAAATTTGAGATATCAGAAAGCATACACAGTGGCCTCTGGTGGATTCGCAAAAACAAAAACTGCAAAATATCTGGGGCATATTTCGCTTTCTCCAGAAATGTATACGTAATCAGAATGAGCCTGGGTTGGGTTATAGATAGTATGGGGAGGTGGGGAAGAGAAGATGGGGTCCTGGTTTTATTCACAGGGGTTTAAGTGATCTCGGAAGAGATGGCTTTTTAGTTGTCGTTTGAATGATACTAAAGAATCCACAGTCCAAGTGAGAATGGGAAGATCATTCCACAGCGATGAACATTGACTGAAAAGGCTTTGGAAAATGAGTTATAAACTCTCTGCAATGGTAATACAAGGCGGTGCTCACTCACCGACCATAGGCTAGTGAACAATAGAAAAGAGAGACAAACAATCATCTACGATCCAAAAACACTTTTGTGGACCAAACTATTTAAAAAGGACTTCATTTGACTAAATCCTCTCTCCTGCGTCAGGTCATGCTGTGCGTTTATTGCCCATAGTAAATGCGCACCCTGATCTGATGAGGAACCCATAGGCGAACAAAGACATTTTTTTGGCACACAAAAATGTTCTTGAAACTTCATATGATTACAGTTTAACCACTGAAGTCACATGGAATGTTTTGACAATGTTTATGGTTATATCTCTGGACTTTGACCATCTCGCACCATTGCTTTCTATGAAGAATAAGAGAGCTCTAGGATTTCATCTAAAATATCTTAATTTGTGTTCCGAAACAAGAGGATTGAAACGACGTGAGGGTGAGTAATTAATAACAACATTATTATTTTTGGGTGAACTAATCCTTAAATATATACTGAGTAGTTGTTACACGAGCCCACATCTTGTTTGTAGTGAAAACTGGTCTGATTACTTAGTAAAGTAATAGTACAACTTTCCTAAATAACCTACAGGTCTTGATATGGTGTCATTCTATTAGACTCTACTATAAAAGATCTGGGTGTCATATTAGACAGCAATTTAACCTTTAAAAATCATATATCCCATGTCACAAAAACTGCCTTCTTTCATCTAAGAAATATTGCTAAATTGCGAAATATGCTATCCATCTCAGATGCAGAAAAGCTAGTTCATGCTTTCATGACTTCTAGGCTGGATTACTGTAATGCTCTGTTTGCTGGTTGCCCAGCATCCTCTATTAACAAACTTCAGCTAGTACAAAATGCAGCTGCCAGAGTTCTTACCAGGTCTAGAAAATATGATCATATCACCCCAATTTTATCCTCCTTACACTGGCTGCCTGTTAAGTTTCGTATTGAATTTAAAATATTGCTTTTTACCTATAAAGCCTTAAATAATCTAGCTCCTGTTTATCTAACCAACCTCTTGTCTCGCTACAATCCAACCCGCTCTTTAAGATCTCAAAACTCAGGGCTTCTTGTAGTACCTAGAATAGCTAAATCGAGTAAAGAAGGTCGAGCCTTCTCATTTATGGCCCCTAAACTCTGGAATAGCCTTCCTGATAATGTCCGAGGCTCAGACACACTCTCACTCTTCAAAACTAGATTAAAGACCTATCTTTTTAGCAAAGCATACACTTAGTGCATTACATAGCGGTATGACGCATGATGTGCCCCACACACGATTTTGCTTCTTGTTTATATACACTATGAACAGCAGCTACGCTAATTATTCTCCTTATTCTGTATTTCCACCTGGGGGTACTCATCTCGAGACCCTCAGACTATGCAGTGCCACTGATGCGATCCAAGACCAGCGACGAGACGATCCCAAGGTTCCCGGACAAGGCCGTATCCTGAGCTGCTGCTGTGGTGGTCATGATGGAGAGCATAAGACTGATTCCTGTGATGCTCCAAGGACAGACGTGTCTTCGCGGAGGTCCAGCTACTGCGCCTAGACTGCAGCTCTGCACAAGACGTTTGGCCATAGGAGAAATGGTCGTGCCCAACTGAGCCTGGTTTCTCTCGAGGTTTTTTAAATTCTTCACTTTCGCCAATTGGTGAAGTTTTTTCCTTGCCGCTGTCGCCACTGGCTTGCATGGTTCGGGATCTGTAGAGCTGCGCATCGATGGAATTGCTCCTCAGTGTTTGGACTCTCAGTAGTGATTATTAAACCACACTGAACTGAGCTAAACTAAACTGAACTTAAACACTGAAAACTGAACTGACACTTTTCAATTCACTATAAACTTCCATGTGAAGCTGCTGTGACACAATCTACATTGTATAAGCGCTATACAAATAAAGATGAATTGAATTGAATTGAATTCTTTATAAAGGTAAAGTTTATTACATAGATTTATTGTTTGGCTTTAGATCCATAATCTGAAGTATTAGCAATAGCAATAAAGCTTGAAACACAGACCCCCCCCCCCCCCTCTTTTTTAGAAAGAGATAATGAAGAAAAACAAAAGAGATTTGATAAAATTAACATATGCTGTTGCAAATGCTGCGGCCTGCCACAGTAATGCTGGTACTGAGAAATGAGCTTGCGTACAGCTGTGACCCACTGGCCTCCACACACACACTTTACTCTGAGGACAGAAGTGAAAGGGGATGTGCACACAGATGCACCGGCTGTCACTGCCAAACTCACACAGATGGTGGCCAGCAGAGTGGATATGAGAGTAGTGGGTGTGTGTGTGTGTGTGTGTGTGTGTGCACTGTGATTTGGCCATGTGTTACAGGTGGAAATTTTGTAACAGAGATGTAACTCTATCTATATTTAACTCTATTTTATTTCCCCATGACCGCACATTTTTTTAGGGACTTTCCTCCTGCTCAATTTTGTCTCAGATTTTTTTTTTACTTTGAGCAACAGTATTGCACATGAATGAGGCAACAGAGCATTTTTTTATATTTATGTGTATAAAATAAAATATAATTTGGCCAATGATGAATTTGATGATTTAAATTAATCTAACATGGAGTGCAGGAGTTTTCAAATGCCAAAATAAAAAATGGTTTTATTAAGAGAAAGTCAAGAAAGCTCATTTAGTAATCCAAAAACAATATGACACATAATTAAACAACTCAAGACTTGATTGTCTTCTTTTAATGAACTAGTTTTACTAGTTAAATTAGTTTATTCACTAACCCCAGTTTGGAAATTCCAGTTGTAATCTAGTGTTTAACGTTTCATTTAATTTCGTGTTGATAAAAAACTTACATTACCAAGCATTGTAATCCAATAGATTACTATACAAACTAAAATTTCCTTGAAGTAACTGTTCTATCAGGATGGTCACATAGCACATTGTGGTTATCATTCTGGCTAATGCATTCTAGGTGAGCTTTCAATTCAGTAAAGGTGCATCTGAAAGAGGTCAAACTGTGTAAACCACTGGTAAAATGTATTTTACTCTTATGTGTGTCATAATATTGATCCGCAAGTAAACACACTTTGTTCACTCTACAGTGGATCTCACCATGTAACTCTGTCCATTCATAAATACCATTCATAGAGATACAGAATAACATTTTCAAAGACCATCTTAATGATTATCATACACTGTAAACGCTAATAAGCTAAGACTACTCAAATTATCTGAGGAAAGTGATGTGAGTAATGGGAAACCGATAACTCAATTAATTGAGTTGAGCAAATGTGGTCTCTTCATTAAATGAACTTAAATGTTTAAGTACACATAACTTAAAATGGCTAATAGACTAAACTTCCAAATGTATTTATTTTTTATTCTTTACTTACTTCAAGGGTCGTTTATATAGAAGTTGATATTTAGCATGTTGGTATTTCGTAGCATCAGATTTTTACAAGGTGTGTTGTTAGCCCAACGCTCAACCCCTAACCTGGAGGACTAGGACATACACACACATGCACTACAGACAATTTAGCTTAGCTAATTCACCTATAGCGCATGTCTTTGGACTGTGGGGGAAACCGGAGCACCCGGAAGACACCCACGCCAACACGGGGAGAACATGCAAACTGTACACAGAATTACAGATAAGTTTTTTTCTTATCTTCTTTCTGGAACTGGTCCTCACTGGACTCCAATCCCGTCACTGTGGTCAACTCCTCTCTGCGTCTCAAGTCCACTGACGCATATGGCGAGCTACTGGACAAACTGGTAACAACAGGAAAGTCGTCATACAGCCTTGTGTCATTTGGTTTAAAGACTAAATGCAGCCATACGGACTTCTGGCTACATACAGTTTTTCTCAGTGGCTTTGGTGCATTTCTCACAACACTATTTACATTTGCACAACAGTTAATGCATTTCTCAAAACAATTAGTACAAACTGCAACACCTAGTGGATAACCTGCAAAAGCGTGTCACTTGCTCAAAATGAATAGCTCATTCCTCAAAAGCAAGTATTTATGTCAATGAAAGTGTCAGAGTCATCAAGATGAAAAGTCCTGCCTGTCCATTGTTTATGAACAAGACAGTCAAATGGCTTTGTCGTGTTTTAATAAGGACCAATGCATAAAAGTCAGATTTTGGTGACACTTTCTGAAAATGCTCAAGACCGCACTATATACTATTTGCACAGCCATTTAAAAACTACAGTAAAGTTAGACATCACTGCATTTAGTGAGGTATCTGAGTACAAGACACTGAATATGAATGTTTCACATTTTTACTGCATTTGCTCTTTACAATTTTAATTTATTCACAGCATTGTGCAAAAGAATAAATACACCCTTATTTACAACAAACATAAACTTCCTTTGGGTAGAGCTGTGGACAACTGTAAACAATATTGCAGTACATATTTGAACTGAACCTACAACATACACAGGTCTGTAAATCATTCATCAAATTGTTCAATTTAGAAGACATTTTCAGAAAAAAAAGATTTAAAGTTTTTTAATAAACTGAGCTTGACAGATTTTGACAACTAGTTCAACATTTTTGTATGTAATGACTCAAGTAATGAAATGAGGACTATTAGTTTTATATGGAATGACTATTCAGCGTTCACAAGTTTAGTTAATTTTGACTGACATGACACAAGCAAATGATAATGTTACAAACAGCAGAGAGTTGTATGAAAGCAATTGATGCATGTCCAAAAGCATTTGCAATTTGTTAGAAGGAATAAGAAACTGCTACTTTGATGTGCACAAATGACTAATTGTTTTGAGAAATACATTAACTGTTGTGCAAATGTAAATGGTGTTGTGAGAAAAGCACCAAAGCGACTGAGAAAAACTCTCGAACTCCAGAAATATATATAGAGCTACGTTTTCAGAATGAGCCTATGTTGCTTAAAGTTGTCAGAAGAAAGATCAAGGTCCCATGCAATGCAATTCCAAAGCCTGAATAAACAGGGGAGAAAATAAAATAAAAACACGAATCACAAAAAAACTGTAAACTGTTAAAATGTACGGATGTTTTTTTATAACGTGAGATGAGGCTCAAAATTCTAACCTGCAAACCTAACAGTAGCCTCATTTGTTTCTTTATTGGTCAACTTCAGATCATGCGATATTACTGGACATCAGAGATATGAAGTTGGAAGTAAACTTTCAGTACATTAGTGTGCATATGCGGCAAATATGTCCAGGTGTGTGATTATAAGTGTGAGTGTAACAGATGTTGTCAGGTATTAAATGTGTTTTTGGAGAAAGGGAGATAATGATTTCTCTATAATCTCTGTGGCCCTGTCTTCCTCTGCACCGGAGTGATGGCGGCAGTGGCGTGACCCAGACCTGCTTTGCTCTCTGCGATAAGGTCAGGATGGAGGGGAACGTTATGCAAGCGGCTAGCGTGGTCTTATCTCGGCTAGCGGCTGCTGCTCTCAGCCCCTCCGCAGCACCAGACCAGACTAGCCATGTCAGAAAGATCCGCCTATCAGCAGTGCACAGCCTCTCCTCAGCTAACAGATACAGCGAGAGCACAGGGGAGAGCTTAATTAGGATTTTAACCAAGCAGTGGAGCTCAATGACAAAATAACACACTTTTCCATAAGCGCACGTGTTGAGCTAGTGGGAAGTGAGAATATTTTAAAAGGGAAATATATATGCTATTAAAAGTCGTGGTAAATCCAGCTTCTGGTGGTAAAGTAGCTGGTTTTACATGGTCATTCAATGGCCAGATGGACTCAGTGGTTGATTAACTGGTCTACCAGCTGGTAGACCTGGTGTTGACCTTGTTCTCTTTTAGTAAAGCTGGCCACAGCTGGTAGACCAGCATCAGATTGGCTACCTTCTTACCAGTAAGTAAACTCATTAGTTTAATCAATTAGACTCTGTGAGCTTCAGTGTACAGCAGAAGATATTTGCCTGAACCAGGACCTGACGGGTTCGGGTGGGTTTAGGCTTAATTTCTATCATTTTAGACGGGGTCAGGTCGGGCACGGACTTGCGCAGTAAATAAACAATCATGCGATGCATTTCGATTAGTGCGAGAAAGTAATCAAATCGTTTGTTACAACATTAAAATCCATCCCTGCAAAGGTGAAACAAATGATGACGGAGAAGTCATTAAGAGCGAATTTTGACTGCGGTCAGGCCAACCGCCAGTTCAAAAAGAAAGATCATTTTGGCTACCAAAGTATTACGGTAGTGCGCTAAACAGCAATGTAAGGCAATGTACAGCAAGCTGACAGGAAAAATGACAAGGTCACTCGGTACATTGAAACAGCTGTCATGGGAAATGAAATGGATTTTCTTGGCTGGTGGAAGATGAACAAACAACCCTACCCAAAACTTGCAAAAGTAGCCAGATCAGTACTATGCATCTCGGCCTGTAGCAGCAGCAGTGAAAGTGGATTCAATAATGTTCCTCCACAAAAACATGTAGCCTAATCTTAGTGAGTACATTTTTTTAATTATAACTATATTAATTAAATCATAAATGCATTATGTAGAGAGAGAAGGCATTGTTCTTTTATTATTCAGTTTCACCATCGCCTTAAAGCCAGATTGTGAAGAGAAGTGGCACAGAGCCTTTATCTTAATTTCGCTATTGCCAAATACCCGTCATAATTTACAATTTATTTTAATTTAATTTGATGAAAAGACTTATTTTTATTGGTGTGTTGGCCAATTTAAAGGCTAAGTGTATGCCTAGGGCTATAGAGTACTGAGATGTTATGATGTTATGAAGGACTTATTTTAACTTCCATGTGGCCTATGGCCTATGTTTGTTATGAATAAATTGTGTTTAAATCTGTATAAACGACTCAATCTTTAAAAAAAGGCAAAAAGGCAGTGTGTGTGCACATTTAAATAATGTCGAACTGTAAGGTTCAGGCTTTTAAAAAGCTGTCAATCAAAATGTACTTGACGGGCTCCGGCTGAATTCTGTCTAATTTTTATGGCCCGATTACAGCTCTACTTCAGTACTCCATACAGATTTTTGGCAGAGATGCTATATTTTGGTATAGCTCATTTTGTAGTTTTAAACATGTACAATGTTTATTTAGTTAGTGCACATTGTTATACTTAAGATGAACAATTAATCTGTGCAAGTTTGTAAGCTGAAAAAAAATGCTTGTGTTGGTAATCTTCAAACAAAGTCTGACCATTTGTTTTTACGTTTGGAGTGGCGGTCCATCTCTGTTGACGTCAGTTTGACAGCTTCAACCACAATATTCGTAACCACACCCCTTTTACCATTCCTAATAGAAAGTGATGCACTAAAAGCCCTATCCCCTGCTCAAAGGCTGTTTCTCAATATGTTCTTCAGCATTCTTGCGTCCTTGTGTTCTTGTGTAACGTCATCATCAACCACCAAAGTTCAGTCCAAAACTCAAGACCACAAGAACAGAGGATGCGTGAAAGTTCCCGGATATGTTCTTGATATCAAGGAGGTATCGATGCAGACTTGAGCGCAAAATTCGCTCGAGAAGTCCCAGAAGTCATTGCGGCTGAATAAAGGAAGTGGGAAGCTCAGCATTTAATCTTAAAACTAGTTTTATTTGTATTGTGCAAAGTATATTAGCAGGGTCTTTATGCATAGTATATATTGTGAAAAAGGGGAAAAACTATAAATTGTTGTACGAATGCTGTAATGATTAAATAATTTTCTATTAAAAATGCTTGAACCAATGCCCGGTTCCATGGCTCCAAT
The DNA here is from genome assembly GCA_903798205.1 of Danio tinwini. Lineage (NCBI taxonomy): Eukaryota > Metazoa > Chordata > Actinopteri > Cypriniformes > Danionidae > Danio > Danio tinwini. The sequence goes on along the minus strand of CAIGQZ010034999.1, from coordinate 2,655,911 downwards.
CAGAAGCTTGGCCCACTCTGACCCCACATCAGATTTTTTACGATGTTTTTCATAACTGAGATAACAGCATACAATGTGACCGTGAGCTTTAAAAAAACATGTTTTGGCAAGCCAGGCTCGTCAAGAAATGGTCATGCCGAACTGAGCCTGGTTTCTCTTGAGGTTTTTTTTCCTTCATTTTCGTCAATTGGTGAAGTTTGTTCCTCGCCACTATCGCCACTGGCTTACTTGGGAGCTGCGCATCAATGGATTTGCTCTTCAGTGTTTGGACTTTCAGCATTAAAAATTAAACCACACTGAACTGAACTTCAACTCTGAAAACTGGACTGACACAGTTTCAATTGACTAGAACTTCTATGTTAAGCTGCTTTGACACAATCCACATTGTAAAAGCGCTATACACTCAAAAAAATGACATTTGCGGATGTGTTCAAATGACTTATTTTAAAATGAGCTGAAACAACACAATTCTTGAGATTGTTTTGTGAAAATTTAATGTTTTTTTTGTTCAGTCAACTTAAATTTGTAAAAAAAACTGATAAGTTAACTTGATTCCTTCATGTTGCCCCAACACAAATTGATTATGTGGAACCCAGCATGTACACTGTAAAAAAAAGCTGGGTGCCACACAATTCATTCATGTTGTCCCAGCACAAATTGATTTAGTTAACTGAACACTTTTAACAAATGTATGTGGATTGGACATAAAACATTAAGTTGTCTCAATGAAATTTAAAGAATTTTGTTGTTTTAGCTCATTTTAAATTAGTAGTTTGAATGAGCAAACAAATATTTTTTTAAGTGTAGAAATAAAGATGAAATGAATTTTACTTCCTGAAAATAGCCAACCTGGTATTTTCCTGTTGCATTTATGAATATAATGGCTAATAAATAACTCATCATTGACAAAAATAAATAAATAAATAAATAAATAAATAAATAAATAAATAAATAAA
>CAIGQZ010034999.1:2639710-2654945 GCA_903798205.1 Danio tinwini | reverse complement strand
AAATAAATAAATAAATAAATAAATAAATAAATAAATAAATAAATAAATAACACTACAATAGTTTTTACAATAGTGATCAATCCAAACATTTAAAATTTAAGTCATTTCTTTTGATACTGTTAAACATTGTATGTTAATGCTGCATTTCATGATAATGAACATATTTTTTTGTAAAAAAAAAAAAAGTTTATCATATGACTGATCACATAGACAGCCGGTTCCTGGATTCATAGGTCAACACTGAACTCAGCCTTCCATCATGAATAAATCATGAATACGTGCATTTTATTGATGAGGTGCCATGCAAGATTATTCATACAGACATCCCAGTGAGACACAACTTCATGAATAGGGCTATTGAAAGATATTCAAGAATTTGGTTGCAGACACGTACACAAGATATCCTTGAACACATAATCTGCATCACTCTCAAAACTGTATAAAATTTTATATTTACCTCCCTTGGCTCATTACATTCAGTTCATATGGGCTCTTTGGGCTTTATTTTAACAATCTAGGTGCAAAGTCTAAAGCGTATGACGCAAAAGCATTAAGGGAGTGTTCAAATCCACTTTTGCTATTTTAAGGATGGAAAAAATACAGTTTGCACCCCAGTGCATGGTCTAACAGGGTTGTGCTTATTCTCTTAATGAGTTATAGGTGTGTTTTGAGCATAACGTGCATTAAACCAATCAGAGTCTCATCTCCCATTCCCTTTAAGAGTCAGTTGTGTCATGCCATGGCGCATTTACATGGCAGACTTAGTAAGTGAAAAAACTGAAGGCTTCATTAGCGAGAAAACAGTTAAACAGACCTGGTCCTTGCGCTGGTCTGAAAATAGCAACAAATCACTCCTAACATGTCTTGCGCCTTATTGCGCCGGGTGTATGGTAGGGTCCTTTGTGTCTAAGCAGACAGATCTAGCTGGAAATAACCTACAATGTGGATCATGCTTGATGCTGATAGTCAGAAGGCTAGACTGATCGAAGATGCACTGCAGAGCATCTCACAATTACAGATACGTATACATAGAGAGAGAGAGAGAGATAAATGGCATATAAAGTAAATGGCCATGTTGCCCTGATAAAAGGGTCCCTGTTTGTGTGAGTGCATCTGTTTAGCCATACATTTTGTGTAGAAATGGAGTGTCCATTAAAGAATACCAACACTCTTGGCCTTGGCTGGCTCTCAACCGGAAAGTAGCTTTTATGAATGACTCCTTAACAACCGCTGAAAGCAAAAGCAGCTGAAGTTTTTCTTTCTCTCCGGTATTTTCGCGTGCACCTGCTTGGCACAGACAAACCCTTGGAAGCTCGGGATCTTAACCGAACTCTAGAAGTTAAACCGTCCCCATCTGTCAGCACCTCACACAGATGCATAGCCTCTCTATCTCTGTCGCTCTGCCTGCTTCTCTCGTTGTTGTTTTTTTCACCACCGACTTGGAGCAAATTCAAGTCTGTCGAAGCGCACCTGCTAAATTGAGTGTGTCGTCTGACATACACAAACTCCCAAACAGCCATTCACATGACACACACTTTCACTGAGTGTTGATAATATTTCTTGGATGATGTCCATACGCTATTCTTCAGTGTGTAGCAAAACATCTATCATCTCATCTGTCGATAGTCAAGCAGATGCCGAGATGTGTGGATTCCCTTACAAGGTACACCAGCCAAGATGCGGTTAACAGGTGTCATTCATATTTCCGTGTAACAGCGGGAAAATTTGCTTATGAATTCTGCCGGCGTCCCCTCCTAAGAGCTATTCCATTTAATACAGGTGCAGGTGAGTAAAATTCCTTTAGCGGCACAAAATGACCATGACAAATTGTGAGAGTTGGAAAATTCGGAACAGGTGCATAATGTGGTTCCTTTCTGTTTTTGCGTACATACTCACCCCCTACTTTCTCGGAGCTTGCACAGCCGCTGTGCTGCTCTAGATAGGCGCCACCCTGGGTAGAGGACAGATGGAAACGATGTGTCCCCGCTGAGAGGTTTCTCACAGCTGTGTGCCATCCATAGAGCCATGGAATGATGACAGCCCACCATGAGAGAGAAAGACACTTTTTTGTTGTTGGTGGCGTTTTTACAAACAAATTAACTCTTATAATGCTGTATGTTCCCAATTTGCTAAAAGTTTGGTCATGTTTGTTTGAATTACTTAAAGGTGCAATAGAGTAAAAAGCTGCATATACTGTACCAAGGCAATTTCAGTACATGGAAATAAAATACTTTGAGCTTCGAGTTTGAGAACATTTTCTTATTCTCGTGTAAATCCCATTAGTGTGACCTCCTGGTGAATACCAGGCCAATCAGAACAAAACACTGACTCTGATGCTGATGATACACAGAGCAACTTTTTGAGCAATGTTATTGAGTAGTTTTGCAAAGCAATGTTGCTTGTTTGCTTTTTCATTAAGAATGAGCAACAATATTATCTGTATCCCATTGTCTTAATCAGTTACCTTTTGTCTCACCTAGGTGCCCATTTATGGGATACTTTTCCAAAGTTTCCCAGTAACATTGCTTCAAAAGCTGCTTTGTGTATCATCAGGATGATGATATACACGGTTTCATTAATATGCCGGCAGCTAGCTCTCTGCAACTCTCACATGGTCGCCCACTGAATCTAAGCAGGGCTGTACCTGGTCAGTACCTGAATGGGAGATCACATGGGAAAACTAAGTTTCTGCCGAAAGTGGTATTAGTGAGACCAGCAGGGTCCTAACGCCCCAGTATATTGATGGGGACTCTATACTGCTCCTCAGTGAGACAGTAAACCAAGGTCCTGACTCTCTGTGGTTGTTAAAAATCCCAGGATGTCGTTCAAAGAAGAGTAGAGAGTTTAACCCTGGCATCCTAGCCAAATTTGCCCAACTGGCCTCTGCTCATCGTGGCCTCTTAACCATCCACAAATCATAATTGGCTTCATCACTCTGCTTCCTCTAAGTTGGTGCGCGGCCTGGCGCAATATGGCTGTGCACTGGTGGTGGATGAGGAGATTCCCTTTAAAAATATGTACAGTAAAGGGCTTTGAGTGTCCAGAAAAGCGCTATATAAATGTATGATTGTTTATATGCAATGCCCCAGGCAGCATTTGATTGGCCACAATGTTTCCTAATGAGGCAACAATGATAATTTTCCCTTATTATTAAGTTTAAGCTTGTATTATACTTACAATGTATGTGTGACTCTTATTTTGAAAAATGAGACTCAAGTTAAGTAAGATTAAGCAGTTTTGTGAAACTGACAGCAATCCGTGACCATGAAGCATCTCACAGCTCGCAAAATGCAGGATATACAGATTATAAATGTATATAATGCCACGTCGAAGAGACATAAGGTCTGTTTAAATGTGTCTTTTGCTTTTTTAACATGTATATTGTGAAATTTGCTGCACATGTTTGTAATGAGGCAACAAACTCATGTAAACAGCTGACTATAAGTGTTTAATGGATGTTAAAGCACTCTATATATATATCTTAGCTCTTACTGTGATTTGTCTGAATTGAAATGTTTTGTATGTGGAGTTTCAACCATACATCCTCTTTTTTTCAGTCCTCTTTTGGAGCTTAAACATGTGTCCAGCCAGGATTTTGAAACCTTCTAAAATGTCAGGAATTCAACTTTTCAATGTTTCAGTAAGTTGCATCTGCATCTGCAGCTTTAATCTGTATGCTCAGTTATAAGTGTATTATTTTTATATAATATTTTATTTAACATTTATAAGATATTTAACGAAACATATAAACAAGAAATGACAATACTAGCCAGTGACAGGATTATATAGGTTAGAAATACACATGAGGATTTACAAACTTACAATGCTGGATGCCCAAGAGTCTTAAGATAGGTCCCCATGTGGTCTTATCTTTTTCTGTAAAGTTTCAAGACTTAGTTGTTTCATTTGAATGACATAAAGCAACTCGTTCAACCATCTCTGGCAACAGGGAGCCTTTGGAGATTTCCAATTAAGTAAGATCATCTTTTTAGCTGTAATCATGCCAACTGTAGGGGCTTGCTGTTGTAATAATGGAAAGGTGTTCATTATATTAGAATATCCAAAAATAGCCAAATTGTAGTAAGGTTGGATATTGGTTCCATAAGCACTGGAAAATTAAAAAATGTTGGACCAAATATCATGAAGAATAGGACAAAACCAAAATAAATATGCCAAATTGTTTTCTGCCCCAACACATCTGTCACATTTAGGAGATAAAGAGGGAAATAGTTCACTTAATCTGGCTTTAGAGAAGTAAAGGTGATGTAAAACTAAATTAATTTATGTCTTGAATTTATCAAACCTCTCTTTATTCTCAACTGGGCTTCTTCCCAGATCTCATCAGCCATTTCTTCATTCAAATTCATGGCCCAAGCTGTCTTAATGTGCTTAGTGCATATTGGTGCATGAACAAAAAGTGTCTAGTCTATCAGATGTCTAGCATCAGGGTTAGAGGATAGAAGATTGTGAATGCTGATTGAAACCTTAAGTAATTTGTAAAATGTATTTATCTGGTTCAAAATCCTTAACGGATTCTGTACCACAAAATGGCAACTTCCTCATTTTTTAATTGATTTATATTCTGTAAAAAGCAATGTTGGGAGAGAGGACTCTGGCTCCGAAATAGCCTCTGCACAAACCCATAATAGAGTAGTTATTCTGTATGTATTACTGCCTGATTTCAGCCATGTCTTGTAGGGATGGAGCACTTCAGACACTACAGAACATTCAATTGGTCAAAAGATCAGATGAGAAATTGAAGTGAAAAAAAAATCAATGATCCATATAGTTATGTTTGTATATACAGTCAACTTTATATTTTTCTTTAAATAACTTTTTGAAATGTGCTTCATTTTATAAAAAAATATTTGACCTTAATTATTCATTTAAAACTTTAGCACTGACTTTAGATTCCACTTAACTTGCATTTAAGGCCATAGTAAAATAGTTGTTGTATGCAAAAATCGACTGAATTCTACACTATATTAACGCACCAACTTTAGTTTCTCGAACAAAGCAGTACTGGAGTTATCGCTGGATGTTTAAATATTCTTATATGCACTTATGCCAGTGCTTGCCTTATGATTAATTAATTGTCAGTTCTTTTGAGCTCAGCATCATGAAGGGGTGCATCTACTTTTTTTATTGTTGCCTCATTAAAAGGTTTTCAGGTCAGGGAGTCTGTTCTGGTTCGATTTAGTTTGCCCAAACTGGTTCCTTCCAGTCCACGGGTGAAATAAAATCAATTGTATTTCCTTAATTAGCTTGACTTTGCATTCAGTCTCATAACTACAATCAATACTGAAATAGAAAGTGAAGGTAAAAGTCATTTTATGAAAATTGATTTGTGAGTGGGCTCGCAATATTGCATTGCAGAAGCATGAGTGGGTGTTTACCTCCCTTTACTGATATATACAGTACAGATATGTTCAGCATAGCAACGAGGTCATCTAACAAATCCTGCAGAAAGACCTCAAATAAAAAAGGTACAAAAAGTAACATTGTTATTATTAAAAAATTATTCATGACTGAATTAATTAATTTGTTTGTTTAAATTCACCTCTTTTTGCATCTCCCTGGTTTCACCTGGCAACCTTACAAAGGCTCCACAATGGAAACATTTATCGCGATGTCTCTTGCTGGAGTCTTGTTAGCCACTTTCCACAACCATGGAACTTCAAAACACTTTGTGTGTCTTGTTTTTGGTATTGTTGTGGTACTGTACATATAACTCTTCATCATCTATTGAATTGTTATAATAAATGACTATTTACTTACTTTGAAATTATTCCTTTCATCCTGGTCTGGATTACATTGTGTTCTATGTACTGTACATGTGCCATGATGCTGTGACACGAAATTGTAGGAATGAAAATGATCATATGCATTTGTTTATATGGCAAAACATGTCTTTTTCTTCAAGAAGGTCTTCTCATGCTGATAAGATCAGGGCCTGGATTTGCTCTTCAGTAAACTCTCAGAAGTGAATATTAAACCACACTGAACTGAACTAAACTGAACTTCAACACTGAAAACTGAACTGAAACTGTTTCTGTTTACTATAATCGTCTATTTGAAGCTGCTTTGACACAATCTGCATTGTAAAAGTGCTATAGAAATAAAGCGTAATTAGAATTTGAATTTGTGGACTTTGGGGGTTTTACGATGTGGTCACATGTTGATTGGTCAGTTTGAATGTCTTAGTATTTGAGCTTTAACCACATGGTCAAGAAAGATACAAAATAGTTGGTAAACTTTGCTCTGCCTCTTTTCCGGCTCTGCGCTTTCCTGCTCTGCTCCTCCCCTCCTCTGGAGTCTATCTTCTCTGACTCTACTTCAATCTTTGTCTTTCTCTCCCTCCTCCAGTCTCTCATTTTCTTAGGTAACTTTATTTTTACATTTAAGCTGGGTACAATTATTATTATTATATAGTATGTTTTTATCATTCGATGTTTTATCACTCTATACAGTTTTCTTGTAACTAATTCAGTTGTAACCACAGAGATTTATTGTCATTGAATCATTTCATTTTCAAGTATTTGCAAATTACTTTTGATTTAACATCAACACTTAAATACTCCATATTACAATAGAATACAATAACATAATAGCAATGCTCTCCCACATTTTAAGCTATTAATACTGCCCTTATTTCCATTTTGGTATAAGATTGCAGAAGGATGGTTTGACTAGAAATGTACAGTTTTTTTTTACCATCATACTGATAACTTTTTAGCCGCTCGCAGAACTACACTCAGAAATAAAGGAACGTGAGATGTCACTGGGGTGGTACCTTTTCAAAAGGTACACATTGGGTCTATATTGGTACCTCAAAAGTATATATTAGTACCTACAAATTTTAGAAGAACTTTTGTACATATTTGTACTTTTTAGGCACTAATATGTACCGTTGAGGTATTAATATGGACCTTTTAGGTACAAATTTGTTACAACCCTACTGACGGCTTGCGTACATTTATTTTCTTTATTACAGTTCGAACCGATGTAGTCAAAAAAACATTCCTACAAGATAAAAGCTATCTTTTCATTCATTCATTTTCCTTCAGCTTAGTCCCTGATCTATCACAGCAGAATGAACCGCTATGGATGCCCTTCCAGCTATAACCCAGCACTGAAAAACATACACTCTTTCATTCACACACACTCATCGTCTTGCTGTGAGGTGACTGTGCTAACCACTGAGCCACCATGCCGCCCAAGAAAAGATATATTTTTTATGTTAAAAGGAGTTTCTGTGTAACCATTCGTGACAGCGATGCATGAAATTTCTATTTTAGAAACAGTTTCTTTTTCTGCAGTGAATCGACAATGACAAAATGACAATGATCACCTTAGGTGCTGATTATGCTCTATATTCAGTTTAAATGCTACTTATGCACGTTTGAATACCATTTCATGTGATATTTAATGCCATACTGACAGCAGATTGTTCACCTCAGGTCTTGAAAATAAAATAACTAGCAAACAGTTTGAAAATGATCGTCAGAACTGTGACAGTGTGCAAACCAAAAACATACACTCACCGGCCACTTTATTAGGTACACCTTACTAGTACCGGGTTGGACCCCCTTTTGCCTTCAGAACTGCCTTAATCCTTAGTGGCATAGATTTTTCAAGGTACTGGAAAATTCCACCACATCTCAAAGGTGCTCTATTGAATTGAGATCTGATGACTGTGGAGGCCATTTGAGTACAGTGAACTCATTGTCATGTTTAAGAAACTGTGGTGTTGACATGATGCTCAATTGGTACTAATGGGCCCAAAGTGTGCCAAGGAAATATCCCCCACACCATTACACCACTACCAGCAGCCTGAACCATTGAACCATTGAAACAAGACATGGATCCATGCTTTTATGTTGTTGTCGCCAAATTCTGACCCTACCAACCGAATGTTGCAGCAGAAATTAAGACTCATCAGACCAGGCAACAATTTTCCAATCTTCTATTGTCCAATTTTGGTGAGCCTGTGCGAATTGTAGCCTCGGTTTCCTGTTCTTAGCTGACAGGAGTGGCACCCGGTGTGGTCTTCTGCTGCTGTAGCCCATCTGCCTCAAGGTTCGACGTGTTGAGCATTTAGAGATGCTCTTCTACATGCCTCAGTTGTAACGAGTGGTTTTTTGAGTTACTGTTGCCTTTCTATCTGCTGGAAATAGTCTGGCCATTCTCCTCTGATCTCTGGCATCAACATGGCATTTGCACCAACAAAACTCCTGCTCACTGGATATTTCCTCTCTTTTGGATCATTCTCTGTAAACACTAGAGATGGTTGTGTGTGAAAATCCCAGTAGATCAGCAGTTTCTGAAATACTCAGACCAGCCAGTCTGGCACTAACAACCATGCCACGTTCAAATGTGCCATGTGATTGACTGATTAGAAATTTGCATTGTGTACCTTATGGTGAATGTAATTCTCTCAGCAACCTATCTACTGTAATTTTTAATAATGTTAAAGAGGTTTAATATGAATCAATTAGATTTATTTAATACAATTTATTGATATTTAAGTGAGTGGCTGGTATTTGAATGTTTTTGTCATTTTGTGTTGCGTTTGGTCAAAATTAAGCCAAATTTCTTGTTGTTAGGACATGGTGTTAGGCAGGACAACTATTTAACAAGTGTTTTGTATTGCTTATATATTTTTATTTTGTATTTACTCCTGTCCTTTTGTACATAAAGCAGTGTGTTCTCAGTGAGTTTTGCCCTGTATGAAAGGCATGGACATGTTCTCTTATGTCTACTAGTTTTAGGCTTATGTCCTCCTGTCCTGGGTCTGTGAGGCCCTCGGGTTTCACCACTGTCCCTCTGCTGGCTTGTTTGGTTATCAGGCTCCTTCCAGCCACGCCGCACAGTGTTGCTAAGCACAGGCTGTGTTTGTTTCACTTATCCACAGGCTGCGTGCCCCGAGTCAAGCCTGGTGTGAAGAAGCCTGATAAAAACAACAGCCAGTCAGAGCGCAGCCAAGCAGGCCCAGTGCCAGAGGAATCTGAGTACCCTTCACACTAACAGATAGGGCACCGCGCACTCGCTCGCTCACGTGCCATCACTGCCTTATGAATACAGCACACATCCTTCATCGCCAGTCAATGTAGTAAGAAAAAAAAGTCATTCGCTTGCTAAAAATCCCTTTAATGCACAGCCTTGGCTAGAGATGAGCTGATCAGTCTTACAGACTCAATACTCTGCACATTGATGTTGTGTCAAGACAATCAATTTACACTTTAGTACACTTCTTTTTTCATTATTAGTCAGAATAGTGTAATTGTTGCAATTTTCTGTAGAAACTGAATGAAATTCTCATTCTCTTCGCATGAATTACTGCTGCTACACTATAAAAAAATGATTGCTGCCTTATTTTTTTGTCGACTAAATGTTAAGTTAAACTTTGCAGAATGTAGTTAAATTTAGTAATAATCTGATTAACATATTACAATAAGTAACAAAAACATTTGTAGTAATTACTTTTTCTCAGATAATTTTCTACAGTGTACACTTAGAAAAAATGGTACATGGTGGTACAAATAATGTTCCTTAAGAAACAGTTTTGTACCTTTGTAAAAGTTGTACCTTATATGGTACAGAAAAGACCTCTTATGATACTGCTCTGTGTCTTTTATGGTACAATTGAAATGAAAGTACACAATTGTTCTCATAAAAAAGGTACATACGTGTTGGACAACTCCATCTTTATTACAGTATCTATGAAAATAAATATTACTGAAAGGAAAAGTGATTTTATGAATAATTTCCATATTAAAACATGAATCATCATTTAAAAGCATATGTTTAAAGAAACAGCAAGGTACCATCATGGATTAGATTTGTACACTCTCAGAAATAAAGGTACAGGAGCTGTCACTGGGTCCATAATGGTACCTCAAAGGTACATTTTAGGTACATTTGGGTACTAATATGCACCTTTTAGGTACCACTGTGACTCTTTGGGTACACATATGTATCTTTTGAAAAGGTACTGCCCCAGTGACCTTTATTTCTGAGAGTGTACTTTTGATGAAGGTACAATATTGTATCTGCAGGTTTTAAAAACCAAAGGTTCTTTTTGGTTTCCCATGGTACAAATCATGTCCTTAAAGGTACAAACTGCAATGGTACAAATGTGTTTCTTTGTCTTAAGGTACAATTCTGTTCCATAAAAAGTGACTGCCCCAGTGACAGGGGTTTGGATCTTCTTTGGTGCAACATTATACCATTTTTCCTGAGAGTGTACTATTTGTATTCATTTTAATAAATTCATTTTAATTGATCACATTTCACTTTTCAATTTCGGATTATTGGCTTTTTTTCACAAGCCAAAAAAACCCAATAATAATTATAATAATAAACATAATAGGAAGAAAACAAGGAACATAAATTACACAACAAATATATATTTTTAAATAATTAAAGGTGCAGTATAGGTGATTGTCTTCAGAAAGTTTTTGTTGTGCTGGTTGAAAGTCTCTTCACAATCCAATAATACTGATTAAAGTAAATGATTTAAATATATATTTATGGTTTTTTATATTCTGGGTAAGGCATAAGACTACATCCAAATTAGAAATTGTGAGGTCGATAATTCCCATTATTCTGATAAGTAGCCTAAACTGTCTGTCAGCAAATGTAGATTTGAACAACTGCGCACCCGTTCACGCAGATCCACAGATGCATGTGCACGTGTGTTCACGTGGACACGAGTGACAGCGATAAAAACAAATGCTGAATCAAAACTCTTTAAAATCCTGAATCAGTATTGGAGTTATTTTTGCATGCTGAAGGGAGGATGACACCATGGCTGAAGTATTTCTTTTAGACAGGTAATGTGATGTTTGAAACTATTTTAGTCGATTTTGTTGTTACGAATAAGTTATGTGCAGGGCTTGACATTAACTTTTTTGATCACCAGCCACAGCGGCTAGTAGTTTTCCATAGTCATGCTAGCCACTCTGCATTTTCACTAGCCACAATTTTGTTGTTGGGAAAATATTTTTTATATGCATAAATATAACTTTGACATGCTAAAATTATTTGATTTGTGTTTTGTCCACATGCCTCCTCATTCATTTCACGTTTTGTGTGTCGTGTATGAGCAAATGGGTCATGGTTTCATAGTGTTATACTGCAAACTGTTTTTATTTTTTTCATGACTTTTCAGAACTCAAAATTAAGGATTTACCAAATTTATCTCTGACCACACCAAACAATAATTTATTTAACAAAACATTTCTTTAAAAAAAAAAGAAAAACAATTGACTTTAAAAAATTATTGTTGTCATGTATCAAAAATATGCACAGTAATCTGTCCTCGCTAAAGGTCTCTCAGATCAGCAGTTAATTACACATACATGGAGAGTTAATCTCATAATAAAGCAATGTTGTTGTAAAAATATGACAATTAAACCATATTAGCAAAAATAACCGTAGGCAAAAGAAAGCAGGTGAAAAACATACTGTGTGATAATGAAACGATGATCACACGGTTAAGGCCAATTAATAATCTGTTCAAAGCGAAAGACACAAAAGCTGGTTACAAAAAGACATATTTGGAGCTCTTGAAAGCAGCAAGACTGTGTGCAATAGCATAGCTTATTGTCTGGTCTATATGAAAGAGAACCGATCACAGTTGCGTTTCAGGCACGGTTGCTTCAAGCAAGAAAATATGAGCGTGCACGTGTTTTAGTCGCGTGCATCACAACAACTGTTAGCGCGACTGATCATCCTCTCATTCGTTATTCACCTGCTTTCTATTGCTCCCCCAAACGCAATTATTTTTGTAAGTCGTGCTGTTTCTCGATTCTAAGATCACATTTGCACGCATATTGGGTCATCCTTATAGTCAAACCCTGCTTTTAAGAAAACCACAATTTAAAATTATTTTCAACCAGCCAAAGTGGCTAGTGAGGGTGTCTGTCTTACCCGCCAAAGCTGAAATCTACCAGCATTTGGCGAGTTGGCGGGTGTTAATGTTAAGCCCTGGTTATATGCACAGAAGTGTTGTTCAGCCACTGAAATCTTCTGGCAACGATTGATGTGACTATTTTCAGTTTCATAAGGTCCGTTTACAGCATCGATAATGTAGATTTTTATTGACAATGTAGTAAAGAGCACTAGCCTTGCCTGCTTTACTGAGGTGAAGTTGGTTTTATATTCACATTGGTTCATTTTTGAACAATAATGACCTGTGACACACTCCCTTTATTGTTTGCCATGCTACTCTGAATATTCGGTCTGAAATAGCATGTAAGTATGGCTTAGTAATAAGTGTAATTCCTGCATGCCGGCGGCCAACCTTTAAGCATACAGTAGTCCCTTAAGGACAAAGCGTGTGAGAGGGTGAGACTGATCAGTGAGACTGATGAGAAACTGATGACAAGTTTTGCTTGCTAACTACATAACTGAAAACGTGCCAAATAAAATACAGTTTTTCATTTATAATTAAAGTACTATAAAATTTTCTAACTGGCAAATGACACAATCTCGTGGGTCGGTCTCGGTCATCTTTAATGTGTGTGTTCGTGATTTCAGGAGGCGTGGCTTTGGACGACAGGGAAGAGACTCTGTTTGAAAGATATTATGCTAACCGGTTAGCATTTAGGCAGATCACCTACTGCACCTTTAGAAAGTTTCTAAATCTCACCTAATTAAAATCCAGTAAAAACACAAAGTTGTGAAATATTATTACATTATTGTCTTATTACTTTTTTTCTATTGTAATGCATTTAAATCATCGCAAATCATCATAATATGCAGGCTTGGTGGTAATAATTATTATTAATTATCAATGTTAACATTTCTGTGTACTGTTTTCCCAGTACTGGGTTTCAGCTGGAAAGGCATCCGCTGTGTAAAGCATATGCTGGATAAGTTGGCGGTTCATTCCGCTGTGGCGACCCCAGATTAATAAAGGAACTAAGCCAAAAAGAAAATGAAGGAATGAATATTTCTGTGGATTTATTTCAGGAATCAAAGTTAAATGAAAAGTTATAAAAAAGGTAATCTTTACCATCATATTGACGATAAATATGAATAAATAATGTAAATATTGTGAATAAAGCATACTAAAATATAACAATAAAAAACACCATAAAGTTGGGAAATTTTATTTAATTACTATCTTATTACTTTTCTATTGGAATGCATTTAAGTCATTGTAATACTGTATGCTGATTGGTGTTAATAATAATAATAATTATTATTATTATAATTAATTATTACTGTTACTTAACATTGCTGTGGATTTTCTTCCAGGAATCAAAGATAAATAAAAGGTTATAAAAAGGTCATTTTTACCATCATATTAAGGATAAATATAAAGAAATAATGTAAATATTGTCAATAAAGCATACTAAAAAAGTATATACAGTTGAAGTCAGAATTATAATATTATTATTTTTATATTTTTATTGTTTACCAAATGGTGTTTAACAGAGCAAGGCTATTTTCACAGTATTTTTTTTTCTGGAGAAAGTCTTATTTGTTTTATAGAATAAAAGAAGCTTTGAATTTTTAAAAAAAAACATCTTAAGGTCAAAATTATTAGCCCCTTTAAGCTATATTTTTTTCGATAGTCTACAGAACAAACCATCATTATACAATAACTTGCCTAATTACCCTAACCTGCCTAGTTAACCTAATTGACCTAGTTAAGCCTTTAAATGTCCCTTTAAGCTGTATAGAAGTGTCTTGAAAAATATTTAGTCAAATATTATTTACTGTCATCATGGCACAGATAAAATAAATCAGTTATTAGAGATGAGTTATTAAAACTATTATGTTTAGGAATGTGTTGAAAAAATCTTCTCTCCGTTAAACATAAATTGGGGAAAAAAATAAACAGGGGATGCTAATAATTAAAAGGGGGCTAATAATTCTGACTTCAACTGTATATAACCTTGAGACAATGAGATTATCAGCAAATCAGTTAGACTACTAATATAATACATAGGTTTAATGGCTGCTAAAAAAATCAGTTTTGAATTATGAGAATAAATGTTTTAAAATAAATTGAAATAGACATCATTTGTTTTAAATTGTTAAAATATTTCACAACATTACAGTATATTGGCCTTAAAGACATCTTTCAAATACACATTTCAAAGACATCTAAATCACTTTAAATGTTCGAATGGTAGCTAATATATTATTTGCATCTGATGAGTTTCAAAATAAGTTATTCGGTAGAGCTGATAGCAGAGTCTCTCTTTCTCTCTCTCTCTCTCTCTCTCTCTCTCTCTCTCTCTCTCTCTCTCTTTCTTTCTTTGTCTGTACAAAGGCCTGCAGAAATCTGTGATCAACAGCCACAGAGAGCCTGTTAAAGCGGGGCTTGTGTAGCTGGTCCTGGGGCGGTATGAGTCCTATTCAGTCTCCAGAGAGCCTGGATACACAGATGAAAAAGCAAAGCCCTCCTGAACTCCTGAGACCACCATAGTCACTCATGCCCCGAAAACATCACACAAGACAGGCTTTAGATCTTCTGTTGACTCTCCCATTCATGCTTGTCCCTCACAGCACGTGTCATTTTACAACTGCATAGTTTTACTCATTAAACCAGCAATTCTGGTCACATGATTAGTTTCCCAGGAGATTTATTCTGACAATATTGCATGCCTGCAATGCAGTTTAATTATAATATGCATTTTGTGCACAAATCACTTTATTTTATTTTTGCACAATCACCTTAATTATATATTATTATCAATCACTCACTATCATCTTGCTTCCAGATCTATCAGGGGTCACAACTGCGGAATCAACTGCCAATTAGTCTAGCAATTTTTTTTTTTACAAATGCCCTTCTAGCTGCAACCCAGCACATTTATTTTATTTTCATTCATTCATTTTCTTCAGCTTAGTCCCTTTGTTTATCAGTGGTTGACGCAGCAGAATGAACCGCCAACTTATCCAGAATATGTTTTATACAGCGGTGCCCTTCAAGCTGCAACCCAGTACTGGAAAAACACCCATACACAGTCATTCACAAGCATACACTACGGCCAATTTAGTTTATTTAATTTGCCTAAAGCGCATGTGTTTGGACTGTGGTGGAAACCAAAGTACCCGTAGAAAACCCACGCCAACACGGGGAGAAAATGCAAACTCTACACAGATATGCCAACTGACCCAACCAGCGACCTTCTTGCCGTGCTAACCACTGAGCCACCTCTCCGCCCTTTATTTTATTTTATTTTATTTTATTTTATTTTATTTTATTTTATTT
>CAIGQZ010034999.1:2577157-2598117 GCA_903798205.1 Danio tinwini | reverse complement strand
GTGTGTGTGTGTGTGTGTGTGTGTGTGTGTGTGTGTGTGTGTGTGTGAATGTATATGTATTGGTGTTTTCCAGCATTGGAGGTTATGAGTTAGTCTACTCTCAGTACTGAGTTGCGACTGGAAGGGCATTCACCACATGAAATGTATGCCAGAATAATTGGTGGTTCATTCCTCTGTGGAGAAAGTGAGTTGGTCAGTGAGAGTTTAAAAGGTCATTTTAAATTAAATCTTAAATTATTCAATATAAATTCAAAAAAAAAAAGTTTAGCTTACATAGAGTTTGGTCTTTGATTTTACTTTAGTTTTTATTCTTAGAAAATTACTAATTGAATTACCAAACGACCAACTGCAGTGTAATTCATTCATTCATTCATTTTTTTTTTCAGCTTAGTCCCTTTATTAATCTGGGGTCACCACAACTTATCTAGCATATGTTTTACACAGCGGATGCCCTTCCAGCTGCAACCCAACACTGGAAAACATTCATACACTCTCATTTACACACATACACTTCGACAATTTAGCTTACCCGATTCACCTACAGTGCATGTCTTTGGACCATGGGAGAAACAGGAGCACCCAGATCAAAGATCAAGTGGAGAACATGCAAACTCCACACAGAAATTCCAACAGACCCAGCCGAGGCTCAAACCAACGACCTTCTTGTTGTGAGGAACCGTGACACCAATTATTATTATGATTTTTATTACTATTATTAGTAGTATTCATTTTAATAATAACATTTCTAGATCATGACTGGACTAAATTATCATAATTGTAAAGTGCTTGAATCATTTGTTATTTTTATTTTTAAAGTTTGATGTCAGAAAGCACATTGCGGTGGAGCAGTGGGTAGCACAATCGGTGGACACCCCTCTCTGTGGATTTGCAGACCATGAAGAGCCATACAGAAAAGACCTGCAGATGAGCTTGCCTAGTATATTGTAATGCTACATGTGGCAGTGTGTATTGCCGGGTCAGCTTCATGAAACCCCTTCAAGAGAGCCACAAACAGTCTGCCAATGCGCTTTAGCATGTGTGTGTGTGTGTGTGTGTGTGTGTGTGTGTGTGTGTGAGTGTACTCAACACCATTTTTCAGATGGACGACAATGGGATCTTGGGGCAGCAAGTGGATTGGGCAGGAGTGCATGTTTGTTTATGCAGCCATGGCAGCACAACAACGAACCCCATTCTCCGTGTGCACCTGTTCAGCCTGTGACATCAACTACACAAAGGCCACCTCTGGCCCTCAGGTCACGCTGAAAAGAGAAAGGCATGCTGGGAAGGATAGTGATGGTGCAGTGTTTGTGAGCGTATCGTCCCCTGACTCCATTCACCCCCACCCCCACCACCACACACACACACCCTCTTCTGGAGTTTATCGGATGCGCTCAGCTTTGGCACTCATTAAAAAGCACCCATTATCCCGACATTTGCACGCATCACATGCAAAACTAATTTACTTTTAAGAAATTAAAAGTTCATTTTAATTGAGCTCGCGCTGCAGTATGCAAATGAAGAGTATATAATATACACTGATGCAGAGACAACATGCAAGAGGGAGCTGAATTAACTCCTTCTTTCCTGATGCTGAGAAAGCAAGAGCAGGCTCTGGTCTTTGTGTATCTGTATCATCTGGGCAGATGTGGAGTCATTTGTTTAGTGTTTGTAATCAGAGCTTACCCAGAGAGCATTTGAATTTATTATTATTATTTTTGGCTTTTTTTGAATGATGATTTGATGAATGATTTTTTTGAGTGGTTAATTTGAATGCTGAAATTAGTCCAAAAGGTAGCAGCTTATCTGAATGGGGTGTTCATAAGATGCTTATTACTTATAACTGTCATTAAGTGTCATTCACTCAGTTACAGCATGTAAAATATATATTAGTCACCAATATATAAGTCAATATATAAGTCACCAATTTTCTCCGAATATACATTTCTATAGAAACTGTTAATTAAAAAAATTCACCAAACGTCAGTAACAATGAATTCATGAATAAAAATAAAGCAAAACTAACTGATTTAGAAATTAAGTTGTGTGTAAAAAAATGTATTAAATGCCACAGGTGGAAAAAAAGTATTGAACACATGAAGAAAGGGAGGTGTAAAAGGGCATGAAAAGCCCAGACAGCAGCTGAAATCTCTCTGTAGTTATTAAGCAGCCCTGCACTTCATTAGTGTAAATTATTATTAGCTGTTTTGGTTGCAATACCTACATTACCAGATGATGAAGATGAAAACAGGGTGGACATTTCAGCAAGACAATGATCCAAAACTCTTACCTTGTTTCAGAAAAGAAAATGAAGCTGCTACAATGGCCCAGCCAGTCACCTGACTTAAATCCAATAGAAAATAATAACAAGAAGACATCGACGGAATCATCAAGATTTGAAAACTCTGTTGGAGTCTGGAGAAAAATCACACAAATCACACATTCTTCATACAGGAGAGGTCTTGAAGCTTGAAGCCTCACCTAAAAAAATCTTTTGTTATTTCAATACTTTCTTCTTGTGTCATTGTGATCACACATAACAGTTTTTTTATTGTTTTTTTTATGTTTAAATTGTATGTTTGGATTTCTTTGGGTCAATTTTATGTCAGCAGCACCTTTAGAAATATATTTAACAGATTAAAATCAGGACTTCAATAATTACTTTACTCGCTGTCATTGTAAATGCGAAGGTGACATTGTTTAGGATGTCTTTGTTATGACAAGTTGACATGACCAAATACATGACTTTCTTTGACATTGTCATACTCTAACAGCTTGACATTACCAAGACAACATAACTTGTCATAAAAATGACTGTCACAAGGCCATGTTAATTGTGTCATGAATTATATAACAGCTTCATTCATATTTTTTCTTGACCCTAAATACAGTGGTACAAGTTGAATTTATCATTAAATGTCATAAAAAATTATTGATCCTGTTATTCAAAAGTATTTGACTAGGTATTGACACTTTTACTGAAAAATTTAGGCAACATTTTTTTATTTTTTTATTTTGCCACTGGCCTGCCTGGTTTGGGACTTGTGGAGTTGTGCAATGATAGATATGCTCTTCAGTGTTTGGACTTTCAGCAGTGAAAATTAAACCACACTGAATTGAACTAAACTGAACGTCAATTCTGAAAACTGGACTGACACAGTCTCAATTTACTAGAACTTCTATGTTAAGCTGCTTTGACACAATCTACATTGTAAAAGCGCGTAAGAAATAAATATGAATTGAATTGAATAGAAAATTTGATCAGGTAAATACCCATGAATATCCACAATTATAATAGACCTATCACAATCGTGTTTCTGACGGATGTGATGTATTTGTAATGTGTAAATATCTTTTTGGCTTAGTCCCTTTATTAATCTGGGGTCGCCACAGCGGAATGAACCGCCAACTTATCCAGCATATGTTTTACGCAGTGAATGCCCTTCCAGCTGCAACCCATCACTGGGAAACATCCATACACACTAATTGACACACACACACACACACACACACACACACACACACACACACACACATACACACACACACACACTATGGGCAATTTAGTTTACCCAATTCACCTATACCACATGTTTTTGGACTTGTGGGGGCAGCCGGAGCACCCGGAGGAAACCCACGCCAGCACGGGGAGAACATGCAAACTCCACACAGAAATGCCAACTGACCCAGCTGGGGCTCTAACCAGCAGCATTTTTGCTGTGAGGCGATTGTGCTACCCACTGTGCCACCGTGCTGCTAATGTGAAATTGCAATAACAAAAACATCTCAAACAATGTTATTTGTTTATATTGTTATCCCTGTGTAAACTACAAAAAATTGAACTTGTGGAAATGTAAAAACAGGTAAAATATTTATTGAACAAGTCACCATTTTTCTCAGAATATATATTTCTATAGGTACTGTTGATTGAAAATTGACCACTCCTTTCAGCTAAGAGCAGGAAACTGAGGCTACAATTCGCACAGGCTCGCAAAAATGGAACAATAGAAGTTTGGAAAAACGTTGCCTAGACTGATGAGTCTCAATTTCTGCTGCAACATTCGGATGGTTGGGTCAGAATTTTCTGTTAACATGAAACATGGATCCATCCTGTCTTGTATCAACAGTTCAGGCTGGTGGGGGTGTAATGGTGTGGGGGATATTTTCTTGGCACACTTTGGGCCCATTAGTACCAATTGAGCATTGTGTCAACGCCACAGCCTACCTGAGTATTGTTTCTGACCATGTCCATGTCCTTTATGACCACAGTGTACCCATCTTCTGATGGATATTTCTAGCAGGATAATGCGCCATGTCATAAAGTGCGAATCATTTCAGACTGGTTTCTTGAACATGACAATGAGTTCACTGTACTCAAATGGCCTCCACAGTCACCAGAACTCAATCCAATCGAGCACCTTTGGGATGTGGTGAAACAGAAGATTTGCATCATGGATATGCATCCGACAAATCTGCATCAACTTCATGATGCTATTTATCATTTATATTTTTCTGTGGATCAAATGTCCACACATGCTATTTTGATTTATGGGAATAGATTGATGATACCAGCACCATGAAGAACCTAAACAATGCCTTTTCCTTTATTAAACATAGCAAATACTTCCTAATAGGGGTAAGATTTGGAGATAAAAAATCTAGTAAAGTATTAACAACTGCCATCAAAGTAAATTCCCTTTTTTGTGTGTGAATGTGTTAATGTGTGCTAAGAAAAGACAGTAAAGAAGTCGGAAGAAATCATTTGGGAGTTACGAAGGCCACCCCGGGGGACAGACAGGCCCATTTACTCTCTCTGCAGGTACTCAGTGAGCCCTGGGGGTCACAGTGAGGGGGCAGACGCTGCTGTAAATAACGCACAGAATGATGTCAGTCTCCTCTCTCCAGAAAGGTCATCAGGCATGAGATGTGGGTCAGCACCTCTGATTTGGACAGGTCAATAACATCCAAGTCACCTGGAGCTCACTGGAGGGAGATAGAGAGATGGAGAGAGAAGGAGAGAGAGAAATGGATGAACTCATTCTCATGCTTCTCTTCTTTTTCATTAGTTAAGGATTTTAGATAAAGAACTTGGTTTGTTTAATGATAGTAATCATGATAGGATATCAGATATGTGAAGCATAAAGTCCAGGACAAAAATGGACAACATTTGCAGTTTAATATTTTATATTACTTCATGTTTTAAAAAAAATATATGTAAACACAATGCGGTATGCGACAATTAACATTTCAGTTGTCATAATTATTGATCTCCTTGCATTGCATGTTTGATGTTTACAATGAGTTTTGGAATTGAAAAAACATAAAAATTAATGGCAGTTATGGCAGATTTTGCTGTATATTTTGCTATATAATGCTGCATATTTTAAGGAATACAGTAGATCATCTAAGTTTTCCACTCATATAGAAGTTTGTTAAATATGGACAGCATACATACTACCTTAGTCAATGCAGAGAAGTTTGATAACTCACCAAGCAAGTGACAGATTTTGTACCTTTTTTCTCTGTCAATTGTGAAAGATCGATAAGCCAGGACTCAAACTCAGGATGCCCACGGTACAGATGTGCTATATGTAGACACACTGCCCACTAGGCTGTCAAGACTGACCTGATGATGTCAGTTAGATATGCTTAGCCACACCCCTACAACCATTAATTTGCTGCAAGTGAAAGATGAGAGGAAGAGTGCAAAAATAAATGTAATAAATGTAGATATACTACATCATATCGGTGCCAACAGCCTTGTGGTTATTGTAACCCAGGCTCATTCTGAAAACGTAGCCCTATCTAAATTTTGGAGAGCAGCAAATAAATCCCAGGAGCTTTGCAGTTGTTGTTTTCGCAAATCCACCAGAGGCCGCTGTGTACGATATTTGAGGTCTCAAATTTTTCTCATAAGTACCATTTGCGCCTGCTGTTCTCACGTAAATCCACCAAAGAGCGCTGACGACTGACTGACTGACTGAATTGACTGACCCAACCTTCTACTTCCCTAAACCCAACCGACAGTTTTCAAAAGCAATCCAAAAAAAGAAAAGCCCTCATCTGATTTTTACCACGTTTTCAGATTTTACCACATTCTCACCCTGTTATTTACTTTACGTTTGTTTTATTTTTTTGGCTTCTGTTTTTGTCTTACCCACTTTCTGGTATCGTTCTTCACCAGACTTGAACAGACTTGAACATCGGCCTACTCCTCTCTGCATCTCAAGTCCACCGACATGCATGGCGAGCTATGGTATATATTATATTATAATATATATAATATATATATATATATTAATTAATTAATTAATTCATTCATTCATTCATTTTATTTTCGGCTTAGTCCCTTTATTAATCTGGTCCCTTTATTAATCTTAGTCCCTTTATTAATCAGAATGAACCGGCAACTTATTCAGCATATGTTTTACGCAGCGGATGCCCTTCCAGCTGCAACCCATCTCTGGGAAACATCATTCACACACATTCACTACGGACAATTTTAGCATACCCAATTTACCTGTACCACATGTCTTTGGACTGTGGGGCAAACTGGAGCACCCGTAGCAAAAAAAAAAAAAAAAAAAAAAGATACACCTATAGCTATATATATATATACATATATATATATATATATACCTTGTCATAGTAAATACAAGTCTGCAGCAATTTGAAATCTACCACTTGTGAATAGATATATGACCAGTGAACAAAAACCAAGCCTGTCTAATTTGTGAGAATAAACCTTATTGGTATCTTCATTTGTGTTCAATTGATAAACAAATATCTTTCATGAGTTTGGAACAACATAAATCATGACAGAAATTAAATTTTGAGAAGGACTAACTCTTTAAAGGCACAAAATGCAAGATTTTGTTATCACTAAAATATCCCTAAGCCACTAGAACTGTGTTATATATTTTCCTGACACATGTAATAACCATAACCAAAATGTTTTGAAGAATGGTCGACTCAGAAGAAATAAGCAATTTTCGCTCCTGTGTCGCCATGCTGATGATATCATACCCCCTTGAAACACCTGGGAAATGCCAAAGATGCTTTAATATGTTGCATATTTTACCAAACTGCACAGAGCAGCATTATAACAGAACTTTAAAATATATTTAGTTTGATAAAACAGTGCCACCTCTTACCCACACGATCATACTGGAAGAAGCTGCTTGCAGATGCTCATTTAAACTCTGCATTTGGCCAACACAGAATTAATAAAACTATATTGGTAACAATGGAATGTCCAGCCAAAGCTAGCTAATGATGCTTTTAGTTGTTTTTGAAGCAAACAGAATGATGTATACTTAGTGTATTAGCACAATAACATGGTTATCAACTTTAGCAATTGACAGTAATCCTGCATGAAGAGTCTCTGCAGACTGACAGTGACTAATAGTATAAATCAAAGACATGGCTGATGCTCTGTGTCATCATTTAACTCCTCCCAAGGATGATCCAACCCTGTGATCGATCCGAAATAATCAATATGCAGGATTTCACAGAAGTGATCAATAAAAAAAGAAGGTAATGCCTGTCTGCTCGCTGCGGGACAGAAGGAAGGCGGGCGTTGCCAGGCTGTGTGTGCTGTTAGCTGCCGCGTGCTGACTCTAATGAGGGGAGTGTTGATTTGGCATGGGCCCTAATAGGATCAAAGAGCCCATTTGGCTTCCAGTTGACTGACAACAGCACTGGGCTGGCAGGAGACCAGAGAAAGAGAGAGAGGGAGAGCGATACAGTTGCGAGATACTGTATAATACACAAACATCCACGTGCGCGAATGGTGATAGTGTTACATGCGCCCATATGGTGCCATGATACTACCACTCAGACACACGTCAACACGAACGCGTGCCTGTGACACCAACACATATGCACTGCAATAATATCATCATCCGAACACCCACACCTTCACAGAAGCATTGGGGCCAGACAGACAGGTGTGTGTGTATCTCACACATACATGCATGAATAATATTCTATTAGGCAAAAAAGTGAAATCTGCAATAAAGCAGCACTCTAGCACCTTCCAGGTGTGTGCGGACTACCTCGGGGCGTTTCAACATCCCTGTGCAAATGCTCAAAATGCCAGCTTTCCACAGGCACAGGTGTGATTTCAGCATGTACATTTGCATATTTCATGCTTTTCTGTCTCATGACCTTTGTTGCGACGAAGCAGTGGGATGTTTATTGTACACATTTTGCATGTTTTGTGCATGCCTCTTATTTATAAGCATGACTGTTTTGTCAGCATTTATATTGATGGCCTGAGGGTTCGCTACAAGCGCTACACCATTAGCGAGAATGGAACAAGGAAAATAAAACAAAGAGAATGAAAAAGAAGACCTAAAAATACTCACAACCCCATCCCATGCTGGAAAAACATCCCCCTTTCCTAAATTGGCATGCAAATGTTTTCGTTTTTCTTCTTATTCTTTCAGGTTTCACCGCCACACTTCCCCCGTTTTCTGTCTGTCCCCCACCCCCGATCCTTTGTCTCGAAATTAGTGAAGCAGAGTGCTCGGGCGGCTAATTACGTATTCAAATGAAAGAGGCTCGTTAATGTTGCACTGGGGAGAGAGGAGCTGATTGGGAGAGGATGATGGAATTGAAATTAGCGCTCGCTGCATCTGGAAGCAGCCGAGCACAGCCCGGCAGATGTCACCTCCCGGGGGTGTCGAGGGATGGGGGCTGTGGATGTGTGATGGGGGTTTGGTGCTCGGTCAGACACGAGAGGGGGGGGCGGGGTAGAAATAAGAGGGCTTTGTTTCAGCAGAGGACAAAAAGAACGGCACGTTTCGCTCGCCCAAACGAAAGTGGCAAAATGGCCGACCTTCCCGCTGTGAGGTTGGCTCGGAGTGTGTAATCAATAGCGCAGGGCTATAGTATGGACCCCTGGTGATTCTAACGGGTGGCGGTTCAAATGTTTGAATGGTAGCACTCCCCGTTAGCAATTATGTAGCTGAGAGCTCTATGCTTTGTTGTTTGCATGATTGTGTATGTGTTTTCCGATTTAGACACACTTTGAGTGGCTGTTAGCAATTTTGCTGTTGAGTACTTTCTCTTGACAAATCTGTAGCACTTAGCAATACGCTACACATCTCTGTAGCAGCAGTCAAGAGCTGTGTGCATCATCTACTCGCTTTCATTCAGGAGTCTGTTTAGTTGCGGTTCTTGCTAAATGTTAGCCCAAAAGCTAACTGTCTAAACTGAAACTTTTTTAGCGCTGACTCCTCAATTAAGCTCACTTTGTGAGGTAAGCGTAATGTATACAATGAGACAAATCATTCTTGTAGATATGATATTAAGTATATTTTTAATGATGTAATGCCAGTTTATTAAGATAAAAGTTCCTCTCAACTAATTCTTAAATTGCTAACATTGAATAATTTAAAGTCCATCAGTTTTTTAGTAATATAGTTATCAATAGTTAGCTATTCTATACTATCAATATTGTTATATTAACCCAGGGTGGTTGTCTTTTTTCCACCTTGTATAGTTGTTTTTTTTATTTAGCTGTATGGTATGACTGAGCTACCAGCCCTGCTGAAAAAACAGCATATGCTGGTATGGTATGTTTTGATGCTGGTATGCTGGTTTTGCTGGTTCTAATGCTAGTTTTGCTGGTCTCGATGCTGGTTTTGCTGGTCACGATGCTGGTCTTACATGGTTTTAATGCTGGTCTTGCTGGTCTCAATGCTGGTCAGGGCCAGCAATGAGACCAGCACTGAAACCAGCAAGACCAGCATTGAGACCAGCAAAACCAGCATCTAGACCAGCAAAACCAGCATTGAAACCAGCAAGACCACCACTGAAACCAGCAAGACCAGCATACCAGCATCAAAACATACCTTACCAGCATATGCTGTTTTTTTCAGCAGGGAGGGTTGAGCAAAAATACAAATGTATTTTAAAACAAAATACCAAATACCTTAAGTTTAAAGGCCTGTCCACACCGAGACGTTTTTTGCTCACGTTTTCCGTCGACGTTTAACGCCTCGTGACTAAATAAAGGGCGTCAATGTGATTGTGCACACCAACGCGCAAAACGCCAGGCGCAAAAGCGTCATTTTAAAAAAAAACGCCTCATGCTCGTTTTTTAGTTTTGACACGCCGTGTCAAAACCTTCTCCACCAATCAGATTGGCACTTTTGTTCACGTGCACGGAACTGCTGAAGTTACAGTAAACAGCACTTGGAGGCGCTCAAGCGCAACACTGTCAATGTGAGCGCACATTGAAGAAGATGCCCAGAGGCGTGATGAACGTGGAGCTGCTTATTGCACTGGTGAACAAAAATCATTTCTATCCATAGCAAAAAGCGTGTCAACTTTGTCTTCTTTCTCTGTGTTACAAGCGGGTGTCAGGAGCTTAAAGTTGTGTAGCGCCATCTAAAGTCAAGAAGTGATTTTGCATACTCTTCTGCTCGACGCCTGTGAAAATCGATTGGGTTTGAATCCGGAAAAACGTCTTGGAAAACGCTGACGATAAACGCAAACGTAAAGCGTCCCGGTGTGTACGAGCCTTAAGTTTATCAAAATAAACTACAAATTACAGCAGCCACAAAATGTATCAAACTAAAATACTGTATTTTTGTATTTTAAAAATACTACAAAATATATATTTAAAAAGGAACTTGAGATTTCTTTACAAACCTTTTATCAACATGCCTACTTGACCAGTTCCTTCACCATTTTCCTTATTTTTCAATACTCAATGTAAAAACATGATTTCTGAAACGTAATAAACTGCAAATAAACTCTTGAAATACTATATCCTGCTCCTGCTGTATAACCTGTCAGAGGTTTTTGATTATTAAATGTACGTTTCATATGTTGACACTTAGGCGCACATCTGTCTTTTTCATTAACAATACAGTGCACCTGCAGATCAACTACTGCCATTTAAAACAGCCTCCGTATCGCCACTGTAGGACTTATTTTTATGTTGTTTGTTTTACCAACATTTAGCAGTCATCCAAAACTTTTATTTGTACAATATACTCTTTCTCCAAATATTTTTTTTCAGTTATTTTTTGTTTATTATTGTCCAAAGCACCAATCAGAGGGTTCATTTGTATGATGTCATCCTGTAGACTTCTTACAAAGTATTTTACAGTATTTGTATTCATTTATTCATTCATTTTCTTTTCAGCTTTTTGGCAGTCCCTTTATTAATCAGGGGTTGCCACAGCGAAAGGAACCGCCAACTTATTTAGCATATGTTTTACGCAGCGGATGCTCTTCCAGCCACAACCCAACACTGAGAAACACCCAAACACACTCTTTCACATGCATACACTATGGACAATTAAGCTTATTCAATTCACCTGTACCTGTATGTCTTTGGATTGTGGGGGAAACCAGAGGACCCGGAGAAAATCCATGCAAATACAGGGAGAACATGCAAACATCACACAGAAATGCTAACTGGTCTAGCTGAAACTCGAACCAGCAACCTTCTTGCTGTGAGGTGATAGTGCTAACCACTGAGCCACAGTGTCGCCCCCTTATTGAAGTCATAAATTAAAATAATGACTTAATTAAATAATTTCTTAATTCAATAATTGCTGCTCACATATAATCCAAATGCATTCAATGTTTGCTATAGATACAAAAACATCTCTTGTATATTGAATTGTTGTTTTTAATTGGCTTGTTTTCTACAAACCATATGCAAATCATTTTACGCAAAAAAAAAATCATCTATTTTTAGAGTTTAAAGATTGATTTTTGCAATAAAACAAATGTTTATAGCTAATGTAAACCTATTTTAGAATTAGTTTATAATTCTAAACAGTTATATACACTGTACAGTTTATATACACTGTAAAAAAATCAGTAATTTTACAGTTTATTTCTGGCAGCTGGGGTGCCGGAAAAAAAAACTTAAATTAACGGCCGTTAAATTACAGAAATTTACTGTAATTTAAAATTTAAGGAAATTTTAAATGACAGAAATTTCTGGTAAATTTCTGTAATTCAACCTCTGTTATTTTACAGTAAATTTACCAGAATTAAAAATTTAAGGACATTTCTGTAATAAAAAATTTAAGGATTTTTTTTTTTATTTAAGAACATTTTAAATTACAGAAATTTCCTTAAATTTAAAATTCTGGTAAATTTACTGTAAAATAACAGAGGTTAAATTACAGAAATTTACCAGAATTTTAAATTTAAGGAAATTTCTGTAATTTAATATCCGTTATTTTACAGTAAATTTCTGTAATTTAACTACCGTTATTTTAAGTTTTTTTTCCGGCACCCCAGCTTAAATTATAGATTTTTTAATTTTTTTTACAGTGTAGTTGGATATTGTGGTTAAGATACAAAACCTAATCTCAAAAAGACACTCTTGAGGAAATTAATATAATTAATTGAACAACATTTTAATGCATATTTATTTTCTCCGCCATCTCCCTATTATCTCCCCATTCACAACACACCAAGCATTGAAAAGCCTACAGCTGACTTATCGTCTGTAAATAGAGACCAGCGCTTCAGCATAATGGGTTGGCTTTAATAGTCTACCTTCCTCATTAATTTTGACTACCTCTTGATTCTCGCATTGTTTCGTTCTATTGTTCTTTAATGTGCATTATGCTGAGCATGCTATAGATACAGTTTGCCTCTGTCTCACTTTACCTGAAAAAAAAATGTAATAGAACCCTGCTTAACAACAGCTCACCAACACACATAAACACAACGCGCGCACACACAACCGAGCCACCATATGCTCATATGCGTCCTTCATTCGACATCTCCTTCACCTTCCCTTTAACACCTTTACACACATGTGCATTCACAGACGTACACAATACACCATCCACTCCTTTGACTTTTAAACCAATATGCATGACAATATGCATAGTACACAAAGACTGTCTCATTTAAATGTAAAGCAGAAAAGTTTATTCAGCCCTTTATAAATGTTCTGAACACACACGCACCCAGCAGTTACAAACAAACCCAGAATGAGCAAGCACACATAGCAATTCTCAGAATATATGGTGTGTGGATGCACACACGCACACACACAAACACATAAATTCATCCTGCATTCAGAGCAGTCCGTGCCCCCAGGCGTGTAACCCTGTGCCCTGCAGGTATCATTAGAAAGAGCCTGTAAAGTCATTATTGATCCAGCGGCTGCTAATGTTATTCAGGGCATCTCCCAGGGGCAGAGCTCAGACTGGTGGCCGAACACCTCTGCACTCTGACTCTTCCATCACTGTGTCACCGCATCCCACCGGCCACCATGGTCACGTGGTACATACAAACAAACACCTAATTCCAGCATACAGTACACACACCATGCAGGAGATTTTTTAAAAATATGATCAAAAAATTGCAGAAGTGTTTGGACTCAATGCCAAAAAAAAAAAGTAATGAACTGAAGGTGTTCTTATTGTTATGCAGTTGGTATGGTGTTCTGGATTGTTGGCATGGTGTCGCTAAAGTTTGATATTTTGAGTGTTATTTTTTTTATATTAACAAGCAAGAACAGTATACAGTACTAGACACAGTAACAGGCAATAATCGAAAAGCTATTGGTGTTATAAGATATTATGCATTGCAATATTCAATTCAATTCAAATCATCTTTATTTGTATAGCGCTTATACAATGTAGATTGTGTCAAAGCAGCTTCACATAGAAGATTACAGTAAATTATAACAGTGTCAGTTCAGTTTTCAGAGTTTAAGTTCAGTTTAGTTTAGTTTAGCTCAGGTCAGTGTGGGTTAATATTCACTACTGAGAGTCCAAACACTGAAGATTAAATCCATCGATGTGCAGCTCTACAGATCCCGAACCATGCAAGCCAGTGGCAACAGCGGCGAGGAAAAAACTTCACCAATTGGCGAAAGTGAAGATTTAAAAAAACCTTGAGAGAAACTAGGCTCAGTTGGGCATGATAATTTCTCCTATGGCCAAACGTCTCCTGCAGAGCTGCAGTCTAGGCGCAGGAAGCTAGACCTCAGCGAAGACTCGTCTGTCCCTAAGGGCATCACAGGAATCAGTCTCATGCTCTCCACTCCACCATGGCATCACAGCAGCTGCTCAGGATACAGCCTGGTCCAGGATGATGAAAACCTTGGGATCATCTCGTCGCTGATTAATAAAGAGACTAAGCCGAAATGAAAATGAATGAATATATATATAATAAATATACAGCGGTCCCTCGCTATAATGCAGTACACCCTTTGCGGCCTCACAGTTTCTCCGATTTATTTATTTATTTTTTGTGCAATTTGATATGATTTTTTTTTTAAGAGCATTGTGTTCTGCGTCCTGATTGGCTGTAGACCAATGTCAATCAGTCTCCTCCATGCCATGTCTCCTGTACAGTAAAGATTGCGTTCAGCTTGCCAAATTTACATAAATCTTTGATCGCTAGCAGTGTGACTCTGAAGTACTGTACTGTATGTTTGCAAGTTTTCTCCCCAGAAAACCCCATACTGTTGACAATACATTCTGCACCTTCAAAGGCACCTGCGGTAGCACCCAAAATGCAGAGGTAGATGCTAACCATTGCACAAAAAGTTGGACTTCTGGACATGCTAAAGGAAGGTAGAAGTTACAGGACTGTAGGGCACCATTATTGAATAAATTAATCTTCTGTTCATTACATTCGGTTTTACAGCCTTAAAACATCTATTAAAAAAAAAAAAAAAAAGCTGACTACTTTGCGGATTTCGCCGGTTGCGGGTTATTTACTGTATAGAACATAACCCCTGCGATTAAAGAGGGACCACTGTGTATATTTAATAAAAAATGAAAGAAGTTTGGCCAGAGGAGAAATGGTCGTGCCCAACTGAACCTGGTTTCTCTCAAGTTTTTTTCCTTCACTTTCGTCAGTTGGTGGTTTTGTTCTTCGCCACTGTCACCACTGGCTTGCTTGGTTTGGGACTTGTGAAGCTGCACATTGAAGGATTTGCTCTTTAGTGTTTGGAATTCAGTAGTGAAAAATGCACTAAATTGACCTTTACACTGAAAACTGGACTGACACCGTTTTAATTTAATAGAACTTCTTTGTTAAGCTGCTTTGACACAATCTACATTGTGAAAGCGCTAAAGAAATAAAGATGAGTTGAATTGAATACTTTTAACAAAAAGCAATTCAATGCATCACCTATTGAGGAGATAAACTCTACTGATCATGGATCAATTTGGATACTTTAAACTCTTTGCTATAAATTTGTTATGGTATCCTAAATTACTGAGTGGGTGTTGCTTTGTCATAGCAATTTTTATTTTGTGTGATTTTATCATGTTGGATCTTGTAATACTAGGGATTTATAAATAGGTACATGCAATGCAATGCGATTATAGCGTTCCAGGATTCCACGCATGGTACACTGAGCTATTACACTCTCAGAAATAGAGTTGTAGAAGCAGTGTCATTGGGATAGAACCTTTTCATTCGTTCATTTTATTTATCAGGGGTCACCACAGCAGAATAAACCGCCAAGTATTCCGGCATATGTTTTACACAGCGGATGTCCTTCTAGCCGCAACCCAGTACTGGAAAACAATTTAGTTCTTTCAATTCACTTGTACCACATGTCTTTGGACTTTGGGGGAAACCAGAGCACCTGGAGGAAACCCATGCATACACAGGGAGAAAATGTAAACTGTACAACAAAATGCCATCCGTGCCAACCGGGACTTGAACCAGCAACCTTCTTGCTATGAGGCAACAGTGCTAACCACTGAGCCACTGTGCCACCCCAGAACCTTTTCAAAAGGTAAATATTTGAACCTAAAGTGTACATTTTGGTACCTCAAAAGTATATTTTCAGGACAATTATAGTATACAGTATTAGAGTATAAGGTATCAATGTGGATGCTTTGGTACAAATGTGTACCTTTTGAAAAGGTACTGCCCCAGTGACAACTTCTATACCCTTATTTCTCAGTATCAGAATGCTAAGGAGTGTGTAAATAGCAAAGTTCACCAGCAAGTTTCTTATATTCCTGTCTCTTGACATAATAGTAGCTTCTTTAGTAAAAGCCTCCTGCTTTACACAAGTTACACTTAAAACACCTTTCTTGCCTTAGCAAACCCTACTTAACACTTCAAATTTAAACCATTAAGTGGGGAATTCCTGAGCATCATAATATGTCCAATATAACACAGCAATGGCTTGATTTGCACACAATGACCCCATTACAGAGTTTGCTTTGTTGTTTTTCTTTAGCTCTACGTGTGGTAAGTGGTAAGCGTTCTTGTCACCCGCAGGATGTGCCAGAAATCTGTCTGTACGTCCACCCCCTCCCTTTACCCCCCTCTTTTTTTGTTCTGACGGAGATGCATGGTGTTTCTAATTTGGCATGCAGACATTAATTCCAGCACAGCTGCTGCCTTCTCTCTCTCTCTCTCTCTCTCTCTCTCTCTCTCTCTCTCTCTCTCTCTGTGTCTGTTTCTCCCTGCCATCATATCACTCCCTCCTGTACTCCCCTCCCCCTGGAAGGCTTTTCTCTAATGTACAACTACAGAGATGTGCTGTAAATAAACAGCATTTGCTCTGTGGAGCATGGTTTCTCCTAAACACTACACACACGTATTACATTACAGAACAGTAGTAAGCACGAGATACTCGTATTATGAAATGCACCTGCACACGCTTTTACCCAGAAGGACTATATATGAGATATCCTCCTATTTCAAGTGTTTTTATCTTTAAATGGAGTGTTCAGTCAGTTTTTTTATCAGATTTTGAAGTACTTCTGTGAAATTTCAGGCATGCATGGCCACTCAAACCCACACACTCAAGTGGCATAGACTGTGCATGTGATTTATCTACATCTACACATTAGACCCTTGAACACTGAGGTCAGTTTGTTCATAAGCTTGGATATGCACATTGTTGTGTGTGGTCTGAAGGGTGCTTGCCTGTGAAAAACTCAACTTTCCAAAATGGATGGTTTCTAGTGATAGCTAAGGCATTTTGAGTGGTATATAGGTTGTTTTACTGATGGTAGAGTTTTGTGTTTGGATTCCATAGTGTTTTTCATAGTTTCTAATGGGTTTTTTTACATTTACATATGCAAGTTCTTGGCCGAAGTGGGAAGGTATTTCCTACAAGCATTGCTCAATAGTGTCTTTCAGCTGAATATTTGCATTGTGTTCTGCAGCATTAACGCTGATTGGACCTCGTCTGTGAATTTTTGGCCAACTGATCTTGTTTTATCACCGTCAAGCAACTGGTGAGCGAGATCACTGGATTTAAAAAAAGTGACAACCAACTTGTCCACATTTTTTAGATTCTAATTATTTAATGATTATTATACATTTTCTTATTTGACATTGATTGTTGTCTCTGCACCATATTCAAGCATTGTTTGACCCAAATGCAAGGCAGGGATCTTCATTGATCTTGGTTTGGTGTGTTCCAATCATTTATGCTCTCGATTTGTGCTCATTGTGTTTTCCACAAAAGGTTACAATTTTAAACAATGAAGATTGCACTATTTCTGAAAATATAAGTGTATCATTTTGCTTGATTTCTACTAAATAAATAGCATATTTTGTAGGCTAGGCATGCTAAGGATGCTTAACATGGTGGCCACTAATCACTAGTTGATATAACTAGGTTAATATAACTTGAAATTACTTAAATGACCAAGTTTTAGCATCAAAACCTAAACAGGTGTGTTTAACTTACTCATTAGGCAGCAAAAAACTTTTAATTACTATTTTAAGTTTTCTAAACTTAACATTTTTATTTGTTTAAATGATTCACCGCAAGGTAGAAGAGGCCAGAAATAAGTAAAAGTAAGTAAAACAATTCACCATGTCTCTGTTTAAAATGATTGGTTGCGCTTGAAATTCTGCCTTGACAACCACGCTGATTGTTCAATATATGTTACTGTATATGACACAAGGCGGTCATTTTGCTTGTGATGCTGTATTTTGCTGAAGCACAGCAGGACAGAGACACTACCTGAACCCATCTGACGAAAGAGAAAAGTTAAATTAATAAGTAGATATTTAAATGCTTATATACATTTTCTTAATTGATATACACACAGCACCTCACGGCAAGAGGGTCGCTGGTTCAAGTCCCAAGTGGGTCAATTGGCATTTCTGTGTGAAGTTCTAAATTGAGCTAAATTGTCCGTAGTGTGTGTGTGTGTGTGTGTGTGTGTGTGTGTGTGTGTGTGTGTGTGTGTGTGTGTGTGTGTGTGTGTCTGTGTGTGTGTGTGTGTGTGTGTGTGTGTGTGTGTGTGTGTGTCCTGGTCCTCCAGGCTAGAGGTTGAGCATTGGGCTAACGACCTACCTTGTAAAAATTAGATGTTACTAAACACCAACATGGTGCGACTAAATATCAACTTCGATATAAATGCCCCTGGGAGTAAGTAAAGAATATAAAAGCTGAAACATTTGGACGTTCAGTTTATTAGCTATTTTAAGTTATATGAACTTAAACATTTAAGTTCATTTAATGAAGAGACCACATTTGGTCAACTCAATTAATCGAGTTGTTGATTTTCCATTACTCAAACAAACTGAGGGAATCACTTTTCTCAAATCATTTGAGTAGTCTCAACTCATTAAGGATTTACAGTGTGTGACATAGGAAGGAACCTATAATCAAACAAAAATAATGAGAAACTATGGACAACAAAGTGTTGTCTTGGAAAGTTGATATTACTGATCTCTCAGTACACTCAAAAAAAAAGATTTTTGCTGCTTGTTCTAACTATGCATTTTAAATCAGCTGAGTTAACACAATTCTTGAGTTTTGACAACTTAAAGGGCCATGAACAGTCTCAGCAGGGTGTTTTCACACCTCTAGTTTGGAAAAAGTGGGGAAAGTGGGTGTGTCCAGCTCTGTTTAGGTGGGAGTGTCGGAGGAGGGAAAGAGGGAAGGATTTGCAAATATGAGAGTTTCTGTTTGGGCACCCAGATGCAGGGGAGAATGACAGTGACTGTTTACATGGACATTAGTAATCAAATTACTTGCCAAATTATTAATTTGTCGACTTTAACTGCAGTTTGGCATTTTCACTTTTTATTCAGGAACATTTCCTGAATAAGTAAGGAAATGTTCCTGAATGCATGTCGCCCGTGACAAACGAAATATTGAAAGCGAGGACCTGCTGGAAGAGTATCGTTTTAATGGTATGTTTGATATCGCACAGCGAATGGGAGAAATTTCCGCATTTCTCTGTAACTTAGATGCACGCGGTAGCGTCAGAAAGCCGTGTGTGTGTCTAGACTATCCTGTCACAAAATACGGCGAAAATCCAGCACGACGGGAATAGTTTGATTAAGGTGTTTACATACGGAGAGCAGCATTTACAGTGGATCTTTCCATCTATAATATTGTACTATAATATTCCAGTGATATTAACATACTGTAAAATTAGTAACTCATTTTGACTATTGTATGTCTTTAAAAAACTGAAAGAGCACTGCTGACGATACAAACTAACTTTGCCATCTGAATAAATAAACAAAGGGCACTGCTCTCAAACACGCCACACACTTACAAAATCTGTAGCGACAGGACAATCAAATCCAGATTTCATAATTTCCAGATGCGAAAAGCTCTCGGGTAAAAAATGATCCTTACAAACATATTCTGTCACGTGTCGCGTGCACTGTAATCCACATGCCAGCATCGCTCTCATAGTGAGAAAATGCAAATAAAACCTTCGTTCCAGCACATTAATAAATGCAGCACACTAATAAATGCAACACTGACGACCCATGTCTCCAAATTCTCGTTCTTTCACTTGTTTTGGCAACACAAAGTGGTGTCTCTCTGTCGTCTGAACACTGTAACAGGTAAAAGCAAGATCCGAAGCTATCATGCATATTAATAAAGTTGCGTTGCATACACAATAGAGCACGCTGATTAATTTGAACAAAGTCTTTCTCATGAATTAATGCTGCACACTCAGAGACGTCACAATGTACTCGCAGGTACAGACAGCCAAACTCCACTCTGGATTTACACGCAAGTATCTCATGGCCGTGACGCAGCTTCAAAAAATTGTTTCAAACCAGAAGAACGAATTTGCTCAAAATAACTCAAAAACAACCAATTTTCCCTTTTTTAGTGCAATATATGTGTCCTAATAGTGTTTATAGCAGCGTGGGACACATATATGACTGTCAACAGCTCAAAAAATTTGTTTTGGTGTTCCTTTAATTGTTTTATGTTCAATCCACTTAATTTTGTCAAAAAATACATTTAGTTAACTTTTGTGTTGGGACAGCATGAATATGTTGCTTGGAACCCTGCATTTTTTTACAGTGTATGAAAAAAAGAAAAGATGTTTGTGAACTACCAAAAATAATGTGAAATGATTTACATGGCAAGTTAGAATTTGTCCATATCATCAATTATAAATTCAACATTTGCATTACATTGTTATTTTCTTATACACTTTTCTATTATTTACTTCCTAAATGTTTTTGTACCCACTGAAATGCTTGCACATGTATCCCACCTACCCACCAGAAGAAATGGATGGACGGTGCATTAGGGTGGGTGCCAGTATTAATAATGGGATGAGTAGGCCCTAGTATTCCCCAATGCATAGCAGGAGTAATGACTTATTAGCTGGTAATTAGGAGCTAATGCAGCAGGGAGGGGAGGAAGTCTGCAGCGGCAAAGAGTGTGTGGACTGGAGAGCAGTCAGGTGCATCTCAGGTGAAATCCCACTCACAGGTGAAGCCGGAGTGGGAGAGGGGTGGGCAAGGAAAAAGGTGATGCAAACGGAAGGAGGGAGAGAGAAACAGAGGGAGGGGAATCGTGGTGCAGCACTTGGAAAGCTGCCGCCACATCTGCTCGTACATGATGTCACTGATGCCGCTGTCAGCTGTCGGCTTGGACCGCAGTCAAGAACCTCATCGCTTCCCTCTCTATGGACTTTCATTTCCACGCTGTTTGTTTCTGCTTGCATTCCCCTGTTTTATCTCTGTTTCTCTCTCGCAACATG
>CAIGQZ010034999.1:2563307-2577147 GCA_903798205.1 Danio tinwini | reverse complement strand
TCTGCTTGCATTCCCCTGTTTTATCTCTGTTTCTCTCTCGCAACATGTTGTTCTGCAGCAGGAAATTGTAGTTTTGTACAAACAAAATAATCACATGGTCATTTACAGTGTTAAAGTGCTGTTCACTATCACATAGCACTCTTTATGTAATCCTGGATGAGCCCCCACATGTTGCAAACTACCAAGTTCTAGGCAAAATAACTTTAACGGGGTCTGCTTGGATTCCCGTTTTATCTCTGTTTCTTTCTAGCAGCATGTTCTCTAGTGGGAAAATAAAGTTTTGTACAAACAAAATAGTGACATTATCATTTACAGTTAAAGTGCTGTTCACTTTCACATATCACTCTACATGCAATCCTGGAGGAGTCTTCAAATGTTGTAAACTACAAAGTTCTAGGCAGAATAACATTAATGTGGTCTGCTTAGAGTGTTAAGGCTCGTACACACCGGGATGCTTTTCGTTTGCATTTATCGTCAGCGTTTTCGAGACCTTTTTTTGGATTCAAACCCAAGCGATTTTTACTGCCGTCAAGCAGAAGAGTATGCAAAATCACTCAAGCTTCTGACACCCGCTTGTAACACAGTAGAAGAAGAGACAAAGTTGACACACTTGTTGTTAAAGTTACTGGCGATTCGAACAAGCATGGATTATTCAAGTAGCAGCTCTAGCTCTAGCAATGAAGAAATTATTATTGTTTACCAGTGCAATAAGCAGCTCCACATTCATATTGCCTCTGGGCATCTTCTTCAATGTGCGCTCGCATTGACAGTTTTGCACTTGAGCGCCTCCAAGTGCTGTTTACTATAACTTTAGCAGCTCAGTGCACGTGAACAAAAGTGCCAATCTGATTGATAGACAAGGTTTTGACGCGATGCGTCAAAAGAAAAAAAATGAGCATGAGGCGTTTCTTTAAAAAAATGATGCTTTTACGCCTGGCGTTTTGCGCGTTGGTGTGCATGATCACATTGGCGTCTTTTATTTAGTCACAAGGCATTAAACGTCAATGGAAAACACGAGCAAAAAGTGTCCCGGTGTGTACGAGCCCTTATAGTGCTGTTCACTTTCACATAGTCCTCATTGTGTTATCCAAAACGAGCCCCCACATGTTACAAACTACCAAGTTCTAAGCAGAGTAACATTAATAGGTTCTGCTTGCATTCCCATTTTATCTCTTTTTCTCTATTGCAATGTTGTTGTCTGGTGGGAAATTGTGATTTTGTATAAACAAATTAGTCAGATGGTCATTTAGAGTGTTAAAGTTCTGTTCACTTTTACATAGCTCTCTTTATGTAATCCCGGACGAGCCTCCAAATGTTACAAACTACCAGGTTTTAGGCAGAGTAACATTGACAGGGTTTGCTTGCATTCCCATTTTATCTTTGTTTCTGTCTCACAACATTCTCTGGTGGGAAATTGTGGTTTTGTACAAACAAAATGGTCACATGATCATTTGCAGTGTGCCACCCCCCCCCCCCCCCCCCCATCCCTCCCTTACAAACTACAAAGTTCTAAACCGAGTAACATTAGGTCAAGCTTTCCAAAATCAGAGAGAGACCAAAGGGGAGAAGAAAGTTGCTTTTATCATTCAACAACTCACCACAGGTAACACAATGCACCTGCCTTTTTCTCCACCCTGCAAACCCACAAGGGAAAACACACAAAAGCAACAAGTGTCCTGTAGTGATCAGGACAACTCCAAAACAAAGAAAATAAGAAAACACAAAATGAAATCATAACATTATCCAAAAGCAGAGCCAGACATAATCTGCAGACATGGTTTAGCTTTTTCTGCATAATTTTGTAATAAATACATAAAAACTCTGATGTAGATGTATGCAGAATGATTTTGAGAGCATAGTTACTAAAAATGTTTAGACATTTATTTAAGGTTTACAATTAAAATCCAATTAGAATCACTTGCTTAGTAAACAGCGTATCTCAAAATATATTTACTAAATGACAGAAAATATTACTTCACAAACTGTGTAATAAAACATTTTAACATTTGCATATTATTCAGTATTACCAAAAATTAATCTAAAATTAATCTAAAATTAATCTAAAATAAATATATGTGTACGTAAGTTTACATAAGCAAATTAACAGACAAGCTAAAAAAATCATTGGAATTCTGTTGGCACATGCTCTGTGTGGGCCTACCTAAAAGCAAATTCAGCCTAATGTTATTATGTGATGGCTTCAGCAACGCTTTTAGTGATTAAAACAATTTTGACAAGTTGTTTTAACAAGTATGAGACCTTTCTTATTTGACCTCTTAGAAATTCATGGTGATATTGACCAAAAAAATAAGTTGTTTAAGAGTTGAAGCAAGCTTTGATTTTGATGTGTTTGTTTACTTCATCCACAGTCCAAATATACATACACATACAATACTATACATATAGTTTATTTTATTGAATTTTTTTCCTCAATAAAATGACCTTTCCAGCCCTCTTTTATTCATCTTCCTCTACCTTTCCCCTAGAGTCCATCTTAAACTTCACCTTTCCACCACCACCAAGCATGTTTGGGCACGTGGTCCTCAGGAGACATGGCCTTGTAGTCATGCACAGCTTGTTATATCTTTGGTTTTCGATTTTAACAGGAGCCAGGCCCTATGTGCTCTTTCAGACCAGTGTCTGGACCACAGCAGGAACGGACCTGGTTGACCATGTGGATGAGCTCCACTGGGAGAGTTAGAGAGCAACCTGTCAGCCAATGCCAAACTCTATCCGTGTAAAGGTGTAGACTGCTCTACTAACTCATCATAAACCAGCAGGCCAAATACCAATAGAGAATACAGTAAATGATTAAAAATGTTGTTGTTATTAAGTGTACTTAATATTTGACAGCATAAAAAATTTACAGCATCTAAAATTACCAGCTAATTTTCACCCTCTATTTCTCTCCAAGTTAAACAGCCACTTACTTTCATATACAGTATTGCATTACAATCAAATTAAGTTAAAGTTACAATCAAATATAAGTTATTATGCTGTATACGAACATAGTTGACCTGCTATTTTATTGCATATAAGTAATGTCTATGTGCACATGTTTAATGAAGTGCATTTGTGTATTAAGTGTATGTGTGGTCCTGGAAGTTTTAGGTGGTTTGCAACATCTCTTCATCTCTTTGTATAAGTTGTCCTCTAAGTCCTGAGGGTTAACATCATCTCTTCTAATGTGTTGTCCTTAGGGTTCTGGATGGTTGGCTTCATCTCTTCACAGGTCTTGGATCTCATCAATGGAACTGCACAATCTCTACAGGCCTTGATATGGGAATCCCCGGGTGGAAATAAGGAACAACAAAAATAATTAGCGCAGCTGCTGTTCATAATGTATTTAAACAATATAATGTGAAAATCTAGTGCTATAAATGAATATAGCAGTTATTAGATTTAGATTAGATTCAACTTTATTGTCATCACACATGTACAAGTACAAGGAAACGAAATGCAGTTTAGGTCTAACCAGGAGTGCAATAGCAGCAAGTGCAGGATACAGGTATAAGTTATAAAGTGCAGTTATATAAAAACTATGGTGATATTTACAAATGGATGTACTATGAACATTATATACAGGTTGTATTAGCTATGAACAGATTTACAATAGATGGATAAATGTACAGGTTGCTATTAATAATCAGAAGTGTGCAGATAGATAAACATAATTACAAGTGTATATGTCCAGTGGGTGTGTACATAATTACAAATGTACATGTGCAGTAGGTATGTACAGTTCAAATGAATTAATCAGTGCAATGAATATGTGCAATTTTTAAATGTGCAAATGTTAAGTAGTGCAGTGATTATGAGGAGTCTAAGTTATGAGGAGAGGAGAGTGGGGTGTGTATTAGGGGGGCAAAAAGTCAGTGGGGAGCAGAGTTCAAAAGGGAGACAGCTCTGGGGAAGAAGCTGTTCTTTAGTCTGCTGGTTTTTGTCCGGGGGAGCCTGAAGCGCCTGCCAGAAGGCAGGAGAGAAAACAGTCTGTGAGCAGGGTGAGAGGAATCTTTAAGAATACTGCATGCTCGGCGCAGACAGTGTTTCCTCTGGATGTCCTCTATGGCTGGTAGTGTGGTCCCTGTGATGCGTTGGGCAGTTTTCACCACCCGCTGCAGTGCCTTACGCTCCGCAACAGAGCAGCTTCCATACCAGACTGTGACACAGTTCGTCAGGATGCTTTCTATTGTGCAGCGGTAGAAGTTCACCAAGACGGCTGATGACAGCTGGTTCTTCTTAAGTTGCCTTAAGAAAAATAGGCGCTGGTGAGCCTTCTTGACCAGGCTGGAGGTGTTGGTGGTCCAGGAAAGGTCCTTGGAGATGTGGGTCTCCAGGAACTTGAAGGATGATACAGGCTCGACGGCCATCCCATTGGGCATCCCATTGCCCATATAAATAAACATAGAAACAAATATATAAAGCATACAAGTATTTCTAACAAAATGCCTGCTGCATTAAGACAGGAGGAGTGTGTCCTACAGGTTGTTTGTCAAACCCACTCACCTACATGGAGCACACTCATGTATCATATTGTGATGTGATGCATT
The DNA here is from genome assembly GCA_903798205.1 of Danio tinwini. Taxonomy (NCBI): domain Eukaryota; kingdom Metazoa; phylum Chordata; class Actinopteri; order Cypriniformes; family Danionidae; genus Danio; species Danio tinwini. The sequence goes on along the minus strand of CAIGQZ010034999.1, from coordinate 2,572,597 downwards.
GTTTGTATGCTTAACTGAAAAGATAGGTCTTTAAACTAGTTTTGAACTAAGAGAGCATGTCTGAGCCTCGGACATTATCAGGAGTTTAGGAACCATACATGAGACGACTTAACCTCCTTTAATAGGCTTTGCTATTCTGGGTACTAAACATGGCAGCGCCCATCACCTGTCATAGATCAAGTAATATGATCGCTATTAAGCTGTTTAAATGATAAAATGCATGTTCTTAAAAATATTTCAGGATCAGAATTTCACATTTTACAAAAGTATTAGAATGTTTGTCAATATTTGCAGAAAAGGTAAAAAGTTATATATGGAAACTTTAAAGCAATGATTGGCTAGAGAAGCAACTGTCAATTTCGACTAGTGGACCAATGATGATGCTGACTTGATTTAAATGAAACTCAAATTGCATTTTTTAGAAAATGCAAATTGTGGGAACAAGAGTGAAGACAAAAAGACTGTAAACCATTTATATAAGCGGAAAAAAAAACTATTTTGTTTGCAATTAGGAACATTTCGAATTCAGATTTCAGTTTTTTGCAATGTGATACTAAATACATTTTCATTTTTGATTTTATGTTCATTATCTTTTGCTATGCGGCCTAGTTATTTCTTATTTTGCACTTAATAATTTTACATGCAATGTCAATTTTTGTATTAACACTTATTATTTTTCTGCGATCGCAATATACACTACCAGTCAAAAATGTAGGGTCAGTATGGTTTTTAAATGTTTTAAAATAAGCTTATCCTGCTCACAAAGACTGCAGATATTTCAATTATCTTAAAAAAAACATGAAAAAAAAAAAACCCCAAACTGGGGCGTCACTGTGGCAGAGTGAGTAGCATAATCGTCTCACAGCAAGAAAGTCACTGGTTCCAGCCTCTGCTGGGCCAGTTGGCATTTCTGTGTGGAGTTTGAATGTTCTCCTCATGTTCGCATGGGTTTCCTCCGGGTGCTCTGGTTTCCCCCATAAGTCCAAAGACACGCGTTATAGGTAATTTGGGTTGGCTAAATTGTCCGTAGTGTATGGGTGTGGATGAGTTTGTGTGGATGTTTCTCAGTGATGGGTTGCGGCTGAAAGGGCATCCGCTGCTTAGAACATAAGCTGAATAAGTTGGCGGTTCATTCTGCTTTGACCGGTACTGTATTTGGGGTGAATTTGATCCCATATTCTAAAAAATTATCCATTACAAAACTTATGCAGCGGGGGTAATTAGAACCTATGTATGAAAAGGTTAATATTGTTTTCCAAAAGCGAAGCTGGAACAACATCTGAAATCATTGGCCAATTTTAACTAAATATACAGCCTGATCTTACGAGGAAACGTAAGTATTTTACATTTTGTCAGTTTAGTGGCTAATTTGTACAAATTTGTATGAGTTAGTTGTACTAAAATGTACGATTTTAAAAAGGAGGCGTGGCACCTAACCCCACCCCTAATCCCAACCGTCATTGGGTGATGAGCAAATTGCACTAATTTGTACAAATTAGATTGTACAAATTCATACGAATTAGCCACTAAATCAAAAAGTTACGAATTGCCGTGAGATTGCGTTGAAATATATTGCCGTGACACATATCTCCATTGAATTAGTGGTTTCACAGTATTTGATGACACAACATACAGTAGATTTGTACTGCTGAACTTATGGAGAAAAACAAATTGCACCTCACCAGACCTCTTGTTTATCAAGAATAATATCCGGACATGATTTGTATCATAAAAAAACATTGTAATATTGTAAGTCCCAGGGCAAGAACTGAAGGTAAGCTTAAATATGGTTTGTATGGACACTTCATATTATAGACATTTAATGTTTTTACTTTTCTCAGTACTGGGTTGAGGCTGGAAGTGCAACTGATGCGTAAAACATATGTCGGAATAGTTGGCGGTTCATTCCTTTGTGGTGACCCCTGATAAATAAGAGACTAAGGCGAAGGAAAATTAAAGAATAAATGAATGTATGAGCTTTAAAAGGACATTGCCTAAAGCTTCATAAAATATGGCAGAATTTATATTTTAAGGTGCATCTTACCTTCAGATTTAAGAAAAGGTGTCATGTCTTAAATAAAGATGAAGTAAAAAAAATGGATCATCAAAAGAAAATTGCAGTTCTTAAGAAACCATGTGGGTGGATTTATAGACAGTAACAACTGCTGGGAGGCTGATGTCGGGAGACCCACGAAATGAGGAAAGGAAAAATAGAAAGGTGAGTGAGACCGAGGGAAAGAGAAGAGGATGCTTTGTGCATGGCCTGCTGTTGTGCAGGATGATGAAATAAATAAATAAATAACTAAATGTCTGCCTGCTTGGCCATGAATATTACATGAGAGCAGTGAGTGGGGAAGTGCAGTGCCTGGAACATCTGGTCTCATCCACAGGGACCCTTGTGGCGAGAAAGAAGCTTCCAACTTAAAAAAAAAAAAAGCCAAAAAAACGTAAAAAAAAAAAAAAAAAAAAAAAGACTTATTGAGCTGATCTTTGGATTATTTGGCTGATTTGTTTTGTTAATTGGATTTAAAACACCAGAAGCCATTGGTATGTGCTAAATGCTGAAAAATAAAAGCATGCTCCATTTACCCGTGTAGTGTCATTTTGCTTGTTTTAATGCAATTGTTTTCAAGTGCTTGATGAATATTAAAGGTTACACTATTTGGAAAATAAGTCATAGCAGCTTAGAGTTTTCCAGAACACCCCACCAGATGGTAACCCAGTTGACCACACAGCTTGATCAACATGGACTAGCTAATAATAATCACTTTGAACCAGTTAAAACTGAACCAGCTATGGGGTGGTCTGGTGAACATTGGCAGAAACAGTGGGGGGAAAAGTTTTCAAAATGTCATGTGTTTTTTTTTTTTTTCTGGGTATAATATTTTTAAAAGAGCTGCTTACATGGAATTGAACCAGATTTTGGTAAAAAAAAATACAAACATTAAAATACTTTTTGTACTTTTTCTCAAGTTGTTTGCTTTGGCTGCGTTTTGGATCATTGTCTTGCTGAATCCTGATTTCATCTTTATCATCCTGCTAATGTACGTAGATGTTGGACTGAAGCAGCTAATATTCAGTTACACTGATGAAGGGCAGAGGGTGGCTAAAGAACTACTGAGTTCAGCTGCTGTCTGGGCTTTCACTGCCTTTTTACACCTCTCTTTCTTCATGTTTTTAATACTTTTTTTCTTTGGCATTTCATTTTATTACACATAACGTAATTTGTAGACTAATTAGATTTGTTTTCTTTGCATATTTGGATTTCTTTGGTTGTTATCAACATCCAGTGAAAAATTCAAGTCAACAGCACTTTTAGAAATATGTTTTCTGAGAAAAATAGTGACGTGTTCAATACTTATTTTCCCCACTGTATCTCTAGAAAACTTGGTTATGCCATCTTTTTTGTTTTTGTTTTGCTTTTCAGGGTGGATTGAGAAAAAAAAAAACATTGCTGGTTGATGGAGGTCTACCAAGTTGACCACCAGGTCCTAGGCCGATTGATTAAGCAACCACTAAGTCTAAATGATAATATTAAATATTAAGTGTGGACCAGATAAGACACAAATACTGTACAAAACCATATATAGTACAATATAAGTCTAAAGTGAGTCCAATTGAAGTGCATTTTCGTCAGTATTGCAAGTACATACAAGAGGGACACATTTCAGTATACATCAGACATTCAGTTTGGTCCACTTTCAACCACTTTTCTCATAATGATGGGTCTGTGGGCAGGAGTATGTATAGGTTTTAACAGATCTTTCAATCTAATACTGCACCACACTCTAATTCTTACCTCACACACACAACACACACTTGTACAGCTATCTGCTCTTCTCAAAGAATTAAGGATTTTTTTACTGTACAATTGTTTGATTTCATTGAGTGTAAACACAAATATATAACTGTGAAATGCAGTCGATGTCCTGTCTCTAAAGAACTTTCATCTGCCCATCTCAGCCTAAACAGGCTAAATTGGATTTTGTGCAGGATTGGAAGTAAAGGTAACTTCTGAAAATGTGAAGAGAAGCTTAGCTGCTTATGGAGCCATTCACATATTGCGTCTTTTGCATGCACGAGTTTGTTATTTTCAATGGAGGCGTGCACGTATTGAGAGTGATGCCCTGACATATTCTAGTTTATACTAGTAAATGCAAACATAGTATGTGTTTTTCCTACTATAGATGTCCATGGTTACAGGTATCCAGTTTTCTTCAAAATGTATTTCTTGCATTTAAAAGAACAACAAAAAAAAGGCAATCGGGTTTGGAACAAGTGAAGATTAAAGGTGCAGTAGGTGATTGTCTTCAGAAACGTTTTTGTTGTGCTGGTTGAAAGTCTCTTCACATTCCAATAGTAATGATTAAAGTAAATGATCTAAATTTATTTAGATGTTTTTATATTCCGGGCAAGGCATAAAACAAATTTTTTTACATCCAATTAAATATGTCAAGCCGACATTTCCCATAATTCTGATAAGTAGCCCAAACGTCTGTCAACAAATGTAGATTTGTACAACGGCTCCTCTCTGTTTACGCAGATTCGCCAGTAAAGCTTTTAGTAGAACTTTTAAAAATCCTGAATCAATATTGGAGTTACTTTTGCACATTTGAGGAAGGATGACACCATAGCTGTATTTTTTTAGACAGGTAATGTTCTGTTTTAAAACAATTTTAGTCACACAAAGCTTAAATAGATGTTGTTGTTATGTATGGGTTATATGCACAGAAGAGTTGTTCAGCCACTGAAATCGTCCGTTTAAAGACTGATGTGTCTATTTTCAGTTTCATAAGGGACCTTTTACAGCATCGATAATGTAGATTTTTATTTATTTAACAACGAAACATCAGTAAATAGTGCTATTCTGCTTAGCCTGCTTTACTGAGGTGAAGTTGGTTTTATATTCACATTTATATTCATATTATTTACCATGCTACTCCGAATATATCTGAAATAGCTTGCAAGGCTTAGTAATAAGTATAATTCCTGCACACCGCTGGCCACCAGTAACTTAATTTCTAACTGTCGAATGACATAAACTAGTGGGTTGTCTGCGTGTATTCGTGTTTTAGGAGGCATGGCTTTGGACGGCAGAGGTAGGGCTGTGTTTTAAAGCTATTATTCTAACCGGTTAGCATTTTGGCAGATCACCTACTGTACCTTTAAGTCAATTATTATGATTTGGGTGAGCTCTCTTAAAAAAAAAAAATTTCAAGCTGCTGTGTTAAACCCATTGTAAATTTTTTCAGTGAATATTAAATTACTGAAAAAGCTGCAGTTTATTTTGTATTTTTATATGTTTTATATTTTTAAAAGTAACTTCAAAGTAAAGTAATTAGCAATCTGATAACTTTTTACATTAAGTAACTGGTAATGTAATCAAATAACAATTTTCCAGAAGTACTCAGTAATTTGTAATCTATTACTATTTTTCAGTGCCGGGCAGTAGTGTAGCTACAAGTAGTGACGCTACTAGCTTAACTACACTTCTCAGTAGTATGGCAGTAGTGGTGCTACTTTCTAAACCAAATTATTTTTCAGTAGCAAAGCTATTATTTTAATAATAATAAAGTGCTTACACCAGCTACATTTTTAGATTGCGGATTATTAAGAGACGCCACCACCATTCACAGAGCTGTGAAGCCAGTGTCTGGCCAAGGAAAGTAAATCCATTTGATAGTGAGAATGACAATTTTTTTGTGTGTTTTACAATGGTCAAAAACAAACTTTTGGGTGAGTTACTGCCACCTCTCGCTCCGGTCAGTGACATCTCCAATCAATCAATGGACTGACAAGAAAAACTTGCTTAATGAAAAGATGACTATGGAGGAATTATTTTTGAAGCACCATCTTACCTCGAAGTACATGTCTTAAAGTTAATCCTGATGCTGTGCTCTTGTTAGAGTTAAATTAGTTAAATTTATTAACAACAATTAGTTGTTGTATACATATATATATATATAACATAACAACTATGCCGCATATGTTTCATTGGCAGTTTTACTGATCACTAAGACATTACAGACCTGGATTAAAGTTGCTACAATTTAAAAATGAAAAAAAAAACTAACAAAAAATAAAAAATAAATTAGATGTAGCTAAGCTACTTTTGCCATGTAGCTTTTAGCTTATCTTCCTACATTTCCTAAAGGGTAGCTTATACTGTAGTTAAGCTACATTTTAAGTAGAGTACTAATAGCTTAGCTTAATACATTTTCCAAGTAGCTTGCCCAACACTGATTTTTTTTAAGTAACTTATCCAACACTGCTCCTAATGAAAGCTATAGGTGACCTATGGTTTAAAAGCGGAATCTACATTACATCTTCAAAGCTTGTGAAAGAAAAAATATATAAGATACGTTATAATTTTAATTTATAGCCTATATAGGCTATTTATTAAGAATTTTATCTGTACTGTATATACTGCGGTAGCTCAGCCGCAAGTTACGCTGTTGTTTGGGAAATGCACCCCAGGACAGCAAATAAGAGGCTAGCATGCAGAGAGTATGTGGTTTTAAATGGCTGTTCGAATGCATTTGACCACATAGTCCACTAGATCAACCTCTGACCAGTAAATAAATGTAAATAAAAGCTTGCTCAACTCAGAAGCTGTGTAAAACCTTAGACGGTTTTAAAAATACTTTTTTTCCAGCAGAATAAGCTCATGATATGCAGTAAAACTGAACTTTGAACTAACAGAAGAGTTTGCAGACTCTTGGATCTGGCTGTACCAGCAGTTATAGAGCCATACTGAATGGTTTATCGAATACGGTTCGCTAGCTTTTATTTGTCCGCCTTCAATGAGTTTAATGAATCTGTGGTAATATGTGCCTGTGGGCTGAATGGTTATTGTCCACACCTATTGAAGGTTATGAGGGAGGAAGAGAGAAGAGTGGGTGTGTGGTAGAATAGTGCAGGGAGAAGCCTTGACTCAGGTGTGAAAGCAGCAATGGAGAATGAGAGAGAGAGTGCAGGGATTGAACACAATGGAGGCCAGAGAAAGCATCTTACAGGTGCATATAGCGCCGGCGGCCTTGTCCATTCACTCTGCTAGAGATAGAGCCAGTGCATTTGCACTGAGATACTCTTTCAGTTTTATTTTTTTGTGTTTTAGACTGTCAGAATGGAAGACTTTTTAACTGTGGAATGATTTTAAAACACTGCGTCTGTCTAAATGAAAGCTGAACTCTCTGCTCCTGGTCACGGTCAAATGCTTGCTTTCATTTCAACTATTCAATGTGTAAATAAGGTAAAGGTTTATGTCTGCATATTCCATGTTGCCTTGTGAGTAAAAAAAAAAAAGTCATTAAGAAAGCATTTGAATCCATACTTACATATGCTGCAGTGTGATAGAAAGATCAAAGAATCACTTAGTGACTGATATGTAACCTGTGGTTTTAAAACATGTTGCGTTGAATTATATTATGCCCTCCCTAGTCAAGAAAGATCAACAGAAATGTGTTATTAATCACGGAAATCATTAGACAGAAAACTAAAATGTCACCTTAAGATTGGACACATTTAAATTGCATTAAACAATTGGTGCAAAACTCCTTTTCAGGCACAATAAAGTAATAAAGAATATTTGGAAACCAAAAAAAAAGGTATGTGATTTTAACGTTTTGTAGCTCATTACAGATTAGATTGTTTTCTTATACTTGTCTCTTTTTATTTCTGTTTACAAAAGCACTTTGAATTACTGTTGTGCATGAAATGTGCTATATAAATAAACTTGCCTTTGTAACCAAGGGGTAAGATGCTAACAACAGGATGCGGATCCACATGCAGGCTTTATTTACAGGGATGGTCAGACAAGCACAGATCAATACAGGAGCAAACAGATGTATTAGGGAAATCCAGAATCGTAGTCAGTACAACAGGCAGATGGTCACAAGGATGGCGGCAGACAGGGAGAAACAGATGATCAAGGCTAGGGTCAATACACGGCAAGGACAAGACAGGAAACCGCTTAGAATTGTGACTACGGAAAGACAACAAGACTCAGCCAAGAAGTGAGTGTGTGTGCTGCTTATGTACTGTGTGTGTAATCAGTCTTTGACAAGCGTCCGGTGGTAGGTGTGTAATCAGATGGCATGCGGAACATGTGCGTGTAAGCGGAGTGTATGAATGGATGTGTAGTCTATAAGATGGCGGAAATGTAGTCCAATAGTGAATGTGCATGTTAACTAGCGATCTAAGAGGAGAAGATCGCTGGTGATCGCGACAGCCTTACAGTACAATGTTATTTTGAAGTGACACCAAATGCACAATCTTTGTGTGAGTAAAGTGAACTAAGCAATATAGTTTCAGTAATTTTACTGTACATAATTTGAATTTGTATTTAATAAAGCAAGTTAATGCGGCATGGTTAACACTGTCTCCTCACAGCAAGAAAGTTGCTGGTTCGAGTCCCGACTGGGCGAGTTAACATTTCTGTGTGGAGTTTGCATGTTCTGCCCGTGTTGGTGTGGGTTTCCTCCGGATGCTCTGGTTTCCCCCCACAGTTCAAAGACATGTGCTATACTGTAGGTGAATTGGATTAAATTTTGCTGTAGCCATCATTTTATAAAAGCAAAAAACTCTAATAGGCTTGTGTAATAATGGTTTCACCAGTTGTATGGATTGTTTCTTAGCAAAGCAGAGTTCCTTGAATGCAGTTGATTGTAATTCTCTCTCTAAAGCACCCTTTATTGAACTGTTAAACACACACATGTGTTTCAACATAAGCTCAATGCTTCAAAAAGAATCTACTCCGCTGTTTTCAACAATTGTTTCTTTTATACAAAGTAACATATCACTGAAAAATTAATAAAAAAAAGAACAAAAAAAGGCTAATTTGCTCATATTGTTCTTTGATGAAACAATCAAGCTGTTGAGAGAGACACAAGAGCTCTCAATGAGACCACATTGATTTCCTTTTTGATTGAATCAATAAAGACTCTGAGGAATTGGACTGCTTCATTCTCAGTCCTGAAATTTCCTCCATAAACAGATTAGATTAAAATGTATTATCAGAAAGGCCGTCTTGACGTCTTACACAATCATATCTAAAGTACATGCAATCCAATATCAGCGTCAGAATAGCAGAATGGAAAGTGCAGCTTTGATCATGTCTAGTTGTACTCTACACTTTCTGTCTTCCTTCCGCCATACTCCTAATTTCCTCTCTCCTGCTTCCTTTGTGTCTTTTTTTTAAATCACGTGCATGTGTTTGTGTGCAGGCTGAGGTGTGTAAATGTATGTGTGTGTGTGTGTGTGTGTGTGTGTGTGTGTGTGTGTGTGTGTGT
>CAIGQZ010034999.1:2528915-2548331 GCA_903798205.1 Danio tinwini | reverse complement strand
AAAAAAACATGCCAAACATGCTAATCTATTTGATGTCAAAACCTTGACGTCCATTAGACATCACCACACTGAAGCTCTTTTGATCACCAAAATAACAACACAAAAACTATTATAATATAAGAAATGTTCAATTCCTCTGAAAGCTTCAATTACAATTTACTTTTTTTTTTGGGATGTTGTATGCCTACAATGCATGATGTCAAAACATCAAATTTATACCTAAAAATCACATAAAAAAATTATTACAAGACAGTTCTATTTTGATTTTTGATATGTTTTTTTGACGCCAATGTTAGATGTCAATTTGATGCCATTTCAACCAAGGTTATTACAGTTTAGCATTCATTCATTCAACCTAGGCTCATTCTGAAAACGTACTGCTATATACATCTCTGGAGATTGCGAAATACGTCCCAGGAGCTACTTTTTTTTTTGTTTTGTTTTTTTGCAGTTTTTGTTTTTGGGCTCTTTTACGGACTCATGAAATGGAGGAAAGTAATGGAGGAAACTTTTTTTGATGTTTCATCTGAGCTGTAGCCTACTCTTTAAAAAAGATCTGTTAATTAAGTTGTTTAAGTTGTTGTTTGTCTTTTGTGATTCACAAGTGTTTTCCATTTATGAATCCGGTTTTGAATTGCATTATTAGAACTTAGATCTCTGCTCTGTCGACTTTTGATGTTGAAAATTCAACTCTACCGTTTCAAAAAGTGACTATTTTGACATTTTAGTAGTTTGAAATAATATAATGTATAAAAAATAGCTAATCTATAGAGAAAAAAGTCTGTAAAATAACAAAAAATGTACTGGCAATTTATTTATTCATTCATTTTCTTTTCGGCTTAGTCCCTTTATTAATCTGGGGTCACCACAGCGGAATGAACTGCCAACTTATCCAGTATATGTTTTACACAGCGGATGCCCTTCCAGCTGCAACCCATCACTGGGAAACATCCATACACACTCATTCACACACATACACTACGGCCAATTTAGCTTACCCGGTACTGGCAATTTATTATAAGGTTTTTATAATTTAATATACACATCAACTCAGACAATATATCACTTTAAACTATTAAAAATGTAAATAAAAATCACTTTTGGAACATTTAAGGTTCATGCAATTCAAGGTCAATGCAATTCAAAAGCATAAATAAACAGGAAAAACAAAAATAAATAAAAAATATGGAAAACTGCAAATTTACAGATATTTTTTACAGTGTACCACAACCAAGTACCATGTCCAGTCTTGCGCGAGAACTCTTGCGTTATATCCTTATCAGCTTTCACATGTATTTGGTTATGAAACTTTGTTTGTGAGCCAGGCGGAGTTGTCAGAGATTCTTAGTAAAGTCATGCAGTGTAACCTCCTGTCACTGATCCATTTTGTAATGTGAACACAGACATAACTGAATGCTAAACCAGATAGTCATGCAGTGTGAAAACAATGGTGATCTGATGACTATTGTTTTAAAGAGCCCCTATTACACATTGAAAAGGGTCATATTTTGGTTTTATGGGTCTCTAACAACATACTGATATGTATGCAAGGTCAAAAAACACGTTCATGGTCTTATAATATGCATTTATTTTTACCTAATTATCCCAGCGACTCCCATATGAATCGTTTAGCGATTCATTTGTTCCCAAACCTCTGCTTAGCGCAAATCGAATCTGCGCTGATTGGACCGATGACAGCCAGTTGCGATTGGTCGGCAGCGTTCAGCGTGAGACAGTAAAATGCCCAGCGCGGTTTGTCAAGCCCACGAGTTGCCAACATTGGTATAGGATCCGATCGCAGCGGACGCCCGAAACACGCTTCAAAGTAAACTTACTAACACCACAGTAAACAGTACCCTATTCTCAACAGTGTTATTCAGACATCTCAGCGCCGAAAGCAGTGCAGTTAAACACTAGCATATGTATGGCATACATTCAGTTTTAATCCACACAGCAGCAAAAGCTGAACTATTCTGAACCTTGACCGCTGCACGTGTGCAGGATCAGCTAACAGTGGCCATAGCAACGACAAATGGCAGTGGAACAAGCTCACGAAAGCATTTAAATCTGTAAACAAAGCAGCAAGCGATGCGTTTACAACGTTGCATTATACGCGATATGAGAATATAAAGAGTTAACCTGATACAGTACACGCGGTTACTAGTAACAAAACATGTAGATCATTTCTATTTGCAATCATTGCTGTGAACTGCTATATGTTCTAAGTTCTTACCTGTACTCTGCTTTTCTAAACGATCACATCCCCAGCCGGGAGGGTGTAGTATCCTCTGTCCTCTGACAAGCTATCTCTGCGGGCTCCCGCTCTCCATTTGCAAGCCTTTTCAGTGCTGCTCACCAGCCCGAAGCCCAGCGTTCAGCAGCCTGCCGGTGTACCTAATAATTTGTCCTTATTTTGCCCGCACCAACCATTATGTTTCGTAATGACGTCACGCCGAAACTGCTGAAGACTGGTTATCAAGACGATTCATTTAACCCACTATGAGTCGACTCTTTCATAGATGAATCAATAGTTTTAAAAAACTGTGCACTTTCGGAATTAAGCTTTTGCTGGATATTTCACTTCACTAAGAGCTGTTACACACTACATGGAAGGTCAATTTCAAAAACCCATAATAGGGGCTCTTTAACGGCATAAGTGTCTGTCCGTGTCACAGAGAAATAGAAAGAGAACCATCATTGGCTATTCAGTCTATAGTGTAAGACAGTGCACACTGTAAAAGATCTTTTAATTCAGAGTTGTTGAAGTGTTGATTTTATTTTGCGAAGATTTATGATTTTGAATTGGAACACATTTTTGATGCAAAAATATTTCTATTTTAACAACACAACATTTATTTAAAATTTTTTTGTAGTTTTAAAGCCATTTTTAGAATATTGTTAATATACATAGAAGTACTGGTAAAAGTACTTGTAGCTCATATAAAAAAAACATAATTTTCACAAACAATGTAGACAACATATCTTAAGCTACTAAAAATGCCAATAAAAGTTTCTGTTTTCTTTCTTTGTGAAATTTCTCAACATCAGAAGGTGTCAGAGCAGAGATCAAGGCCCCATAAATCAATGCATGAATTGTAAATTAATGAAAACACTGTAAATTACAAGCAAAAGCAAACGTTAATTAATGGATATTTTTTTACATTGAGAATAAAAGCAAAAATGAAGCTAATAATTCAAGATGTCACAGACGGAAAACTGTCACTACCTGAGCCTTACAATTGTAAATATATTCAACAAGATCTCTGGAAAGATGGAAGTGATCAACATAAATCTTATTTAACTTGATAAGCAAGTTGTGCTTATTTACAGTCATATTTTTAATCTGAATGATTCATTGGATTTATTAAATTGTTTTAAGGTAAGTGGTTGCAAACTATTTATATGGGCTGAATTTAAACAAACAAATTAAGTTTGAACATAACTCAATTTAATTAGTTTGTTTACATTCAGCCCATATAAATTGTGCAACCTCTCACCTTAAAATAATTTAGTAAATATAATGAATTATTTTATTCAGTGTAGATTATATACTGTAGATATAGATGAATAGTGTTTCTCATACAGTGAACCTAAGCTGTGGAAACCGCTACCCATCAGCATTAGGAATGCCGCTTCTGTTTTAAGAAACCTCTTAAGACTCACCTTTTTAGTATTGCTTTTAACTTAGGATGATTATTTTTGTTTATTTATTATTCTTTATTAACCTTATATGTTCCTAACTGTATTGTTTTGTTGTATCTTTTATTATTAATTTGTTGTTGTGCTGTTTCTGCTATAGGTGAATTGGATAAACTAACTTGGCATAGGGTATGAATGCATGTGTGAATGCAAGAGTGTATGGGTGTTTCCCACTACTGGGCTGTGGCTAGAAGGGCATTCGCTGCGTAAAACATGCGAGAATAGTTTAAGAAAAGCGCGTTACAAATAAAATGTATTATTATTATTATTATTATTATTATTATTATTATTATTATTATTATTATTATTATTATTATTATTATTATTATTATTAATTATTATTACTGTAGAATATTGATACCATAGATGATTATTTTGGGTGCAGATTATTTTGGGTTATTTTGGGTGTATATTTGCATTCACTACTTTTTAAAATATATTTATTATCCGTTTTTTTAGTCCTGTCTCTGTTATTCTGTTGCACTGTAGCGGCTCTTTCGCGAAAACAAATTTCTTGTATGTGTGAACATACCTGGTAATAAAGCTCTTTCTGATTCTTTCTGATTCTGATTCTGATTTTGATTCAAAGACATGCACTACAGGTGAATTGGGTAAGCTAAATTGTCCATAGTGTATGTGTGTGAATGAGAGTGTATGGGTGTTTCCCAGTGATGGGTTGCTGGAAGGGCATCTGCTGCATAAAACATATGCTGGATAAGTTAGTGGTTTATTCCGCTATGGTGAAGTGGAGCAGTAGGTAGTGCTGTCGCCTCACAGCAAGAATGTTGCTGGGTCGCAGGTTCGAACCATGGCTGGGCTGGGTCATTTGGCATTTCTGTGTGGAGTTTGCATGTTCTCCCTGTGTTTGTGTGGGTTTCCTCCGGGTGCTCTGATTTCCCCCACAGTCCAAAGACATGCGGTACAGGTGAATTGGGTAGACTTAATTGTCCATAGTGTATGTTTGTGAATGAGAGTGTATGGGTGTTTCCCAGAGATGGGTTGCGGCTGGAAGGGCATCCGCTGCATAAAATTGTGCTGGATGAGTTGGCGGTTCATTCCGCTGTGGCGACCCCAGATTAATAAAGGGACTAAGTTGACAAGAAAATGAATAAATGAATGAAATGGTAGAAGATTTCTGATAATATTGGGATAAAGTTTAAGTCCACAATGCATTACTGCTAAATCTTTGGCAATTCAAGAATGCCACTGAACAAATTGTATGATTAACTGAGCCCGTCAAAGCACTCATTTAGAACAGAACACTTCAGTCTGTGATCTATCGTGATGATAGATTGATAGATGGATATTTGAAGAAGAAAGGGGAGAGCGAGACAAAGGGAGAGATTCCACTCCGGGGAAATCAGTACATTCTACACATAAACAGATTCATCATCAACACTGACAAATAGCGTGCTGCATAAAGATCAGCTTAAATGAGTCCATGGGACGTGTGGCAAAGAATAAAAATATATTTTAAAAAAGGCTCTCATGGATATAAAAAAAAAACAAACCAAAGTTGTTTATTCTGACAGCTGATGTTGCAGGGACACAAAGCTGGTCTAACTATACTGGCAGTAATGACATGTTACCCACATTAGATAAACCTGGTAGACCAACCTACAGTACTAAAACTGGTTAAAGCTAAAAACAACCAAGGCTCATTCTGATTACGTACCCCAATGTACATTTCTGGAGTGAGCAAAATACATCACAGGAGTTACGTGTTTTTTTGCAGTTTTTGTTTTTGAAGATCCACCGGAGGCTGCTGTTTATCCTTTTTCAGATCTCAAATTTTTCTTGTGAGTGCCAATTTCGCCTGCTGTTCTCACGTAAATCTACCAGAGGCCACTACCGACTGACTGACTTAGGGCTTACTCACACTATGCTATCCGAACCGTGCCCAGGCCCATTTCCTGGATCGTTTGAGAAGTGTAAGTGCTCTGAATCTGGCTCAGGCACGGTTCACTTGGGCAGCCTTGGCCCGGTTGGAAGAGGTGGGCCTGAACGCGGTTCACTTGGGTTCAGGCGCGGTACGCTTACAGTGTGAGTGCAAGCATGCCTAAGCCCGAAACTGAAAGCGAGACGTGACTTTTAAGGGACTGTTTCATATTAATTAATCATTCGGATTAATTAATCATTCGTACTGTTCAATGAACGCAAACTGTGGTAGATTATTAAAGACACAAACCCCTCACTGCATGTCAGCTGCGCCTTCAGCAAACTTCCTAATTCCTGCAGCACGAGGACTGTTTATGTTTATCAAAACTGGCTGATCTGTTTGGCAAAATATTAGACTGCGTGTGACCGCAAATCAAACGACTTAAACGATATAACTAAAGAAATCTCCACTGTGCTGAGAGAGAGCACTTACTGAGGAGCGCAACATCGATGACGTAAGCGCACCCAGGCCCAAATGTAATGTGAGTGCGGGCCGTCGGGGGAGACGGGAGGGGGGACAAGCGTGCTTTGGTCCGGTTTAAGGCAACTGTACATAGTGTGAGTATGGCCTTACTGACTGACCAACGAACCAATAACCCCACCCTCTCCCTTCTCTAAACCCAACCAATAGTGTTTTTAAAAAGCACAGACTGACCCGCCCACCCACTTCCCTAAATCCAATCGCTGTGTTTTCAAAAGCAATCCAAAAAAAGAAAAGCCCTCCCCTGATTTTTACCACATTTTAAGATTTAACCATATTCTCACCCTGTTATTTACTTGTTTATTTTAGTTTTTGACTTTTGTTTTTGTCTTACTTGCTTTCTGGAACCGTTTTTCACCGAATTTGAAGCCTGTTGTCGTGGTCAACTCTACTCTGCATCTCAAGTCCGCCAGCATACCTTTCGAGCTACCGGACAAACTGGTAACAGCGGAAAAGTCACCCATACGGAGATAAGCGGTCAGCTGGTGAGCAAAAAAAGGAATGGCACTATACCATCCCGTATTGTTCGTTTTAATATGTAGCTCTGGCTACATAATTCGCAATCTCCAGAAATGTATATAGGGCTCCATTTTCAGAATAAGCCTATGTTTGCTAAAAAAAAAAAAACAGCTTGGCCAAAGTTTCACTGCATTTTATTTCTGGAATAACTTTTCTCTAGCTGTACTTCTGCTTGCTGCTCCTCTCAGCTTCCCCTTTTGTTTATACCTCATTCCAAGACAATATTCATCCTCTCTTCTGAATATTTTATCATAGAACCAACTCTGAGATTCATCCTTAGAGAATGAAAGGGAGAGCACGAGAACCAGCAATGAAGAGTACAAGGAGGAGGAAGAGGTAAGATGAAGAAGAATGGAAGGCATCAAAACCTTGACCTGACCTCAAATGCGCACCAATTCTCCCCCTAGATCAGAAAGAAACCATTGCCTCAGGATATGATGTATAAATTTCCAGTGGCTGTAGGGTAAAGCCTCTGGGAGTTGAGGAGTAATATCAGAACTACCTACAGTAGGCCTACTGAGCAATTAAAAGAGAGTAGAGCAATATGTACTGTATATTGTTGATTTATGAATTAGTAATAAAGCATTTACAATTCTTAAGTCTTGAACTGAGATGTCTGAAGTGTGTAAAAGTGTGTGCCTCTTGGAGAGGATAGGGGGCTGCATCATTAATCGAGCCCTTGCCCTGTATGAGCAGTCTCTCTCTGTCTGTTAATGACAGTAAATGAGAGGTAATTATGGGCTGTCAGTTGGACCACTCCGCTCTTCCATTGCATTACAGGGGTCTGCACGATGTCCTACTGACTACACCACACCCAACAGCCCTCCATTATCATCAACACACACACACGCACACGCACATGCACACGCACACACGCACAGTCTGGTAAACTACATAGGCTAGCTGGTACCAGCCCATTATCATAATTTACCAGCATTAGCTTGATAATCCAGCAGGAAAAACACCTTACTCAGCTTATCCAAACAACTTAGGTATAACATTTTAGGTAACACAATTTGTTAGGCCAATCTTTGGCCAATCATTTGTTTAACCAATCTTGACAACTTGCACTGTTTTACAAGATAATACGATGATGTTAGCATCTTTGCTTCAGGTTACCCCTCATACTGCTTTGTTCCCACAGCCTCTAGTCTTGCACAGATAAGAGTTAAACTCCACAGCCTCTCTTTGATCACGGTGTATTTGTCTTCAAATGAAATCCCCGGAAACCCCTGCATCCTCAGCTCCTGTCTCTATTTGTCTCTTATCAGGCAGGGGTGCAGGTGCCCTACCCTCCCCCTTTTCACCTCTGAGAGGGTCCAGCATGGTCCCAGCTGGTCCTGCTAACACATTCCACTGCAGCCTAATTACAGTGGGGACTATGGGGCCGATATGACCTCTGCCTTAACCCTCCTTCATGGCCCCCCAAGGGCCTGAGCAAAGAGGAGGGGCTGCACTGACACAGATCACGGAGGACACTCCAGGTGGCGGGACAGCGCAGGGAATTGGAAGTCATGAATATATTAACAGAAAAGCATAATGAATTCAAATTAAATTATACGTGCCCAGCACTGCGTGACAGTGTCTTGCAGCTAGCGGGGATATTTTAGGGGGCAAATTACTATACCTTTCAGATGAATATGATGAGAGAGACAACAGCTGATATGCATGTGCGCACATTTGTCGATTGAAGGTAAAGTTTGATTTATAAAGATAAGAAGAAAGGGAGTCGGTGTTGTGTGAGATGATTGGTCATTTGTTTGGTCCAGTAGCAATGGGGGCAACAGGATTTGGGGCTCAAGCTCAGAGAAGTCTGGAGGTCAGAAAGCTCCCAGCTGTCTCTCTTTGCACACTGGCCCAATCTAAGTCCTGGACCCTTGGGGAAGCGATGGGGGCTGATTCATAGACAGCAATGCCCAACATGACCCTCCGAAGCATAAGGAGAGAGCGGGGGGGGGGGGGGGGGGTTGGAGTGGTACATCCTCTTGAAGATGTCCCAGGACTGCCCTGTGGGATAGAGGCATTAGGGAGGGTGCAGAAAGTAGGAGGCGATGTCAGTCCAGTGCATGGTTTGTTTGGAACAGACACACACAACAATATAAATAAAATCTTACAGTAGAGTCTGTCTGGTTTCTTTAGCCCCATCACCTTAGCGTGGAGCTCTGGAGGATAAATCTCTCATCTCAGAGAAAAAGGTAGCAACACCATGAGGGAGGGAGGGAGGGAGGGAGAGTCTGCCACACTTTCATTTGCTGTTGCAAAGGCATAATGTGCAAATGACAAGAGCAATCGGAAATTAATGGAGGACAATACACAGGCAGCATGTTGAGGCATCGTCTTAATTATGAATGCTGAAAGCCAATTAATCCCGCTCTGCGGCACACTTCATTTTCAGATATTATTTAGTGAAACGGAAAGATGTGAGACTATGACAGTGTGGAGATAGAGGGGAAAAAAGCAGGATGGGGAAAGATAAGCATGGAACTCAAACAGCCCAGAGCTTCTTCCTCTGCTCTCTGGATTTCTTTCTCCCAGTGGTCTACTTGTCTACACTATGCCCCTCATCTCCTCTCTCCCCCCCTTATATCTCCCTCCCCTGTGTCTTGCATGCACTCCTTCTGTCATGTTTCCTGCCCCCCTTCATCCCCGCTCTCCCCTTCACCTCTTTTTTAGCTCTTTTTCTCTGTAATCATGTTGAACAGCTCATACCCCCTGCCTTCGACTCTGTGGAATTACACGGATTAGTGTTCTTCACTGCACATAAACACATGCATAGGGTGAGGGGTTGGCCCAGGTCAAACACAGCCTGATTTACTCTACTTGCCTGACTTAGATAAAGAAACTAGGGCTGCACAATTAATCAAATTAAAAGCAAAACTGTGCTATGGCCTTGTGTGATTAGTAAATCATGAAATGTATTTGAGTACATAAATTTATTCTGCCAGCACTGCCGACTTCAAAGTGAAGGGACGAGGCCCTTGTTTGAATATGAAATCCAAAATGTGCTACAAAAAAAGATGTTTGTACTTTCTTCTAAAAGCAATTGTTTCAAATACATTTAAGAAGTACATATTTTATTTTATTTTTTATTTTCTTATTTTTATTCATCAATTTTTTATGTAGCTATTTATAGAGACAATAATAACAGTAATTTACAGTACTTATACATTCAACATAGGCTCATTCTGAAAATGTAGCCCTATATACATTTCTGAAGATTGTGAGTTATGTAGCCAGAAGTACCTATGGCTGCATTTTATCTTTAAAACGAACATTATGTGGTGGTAAGACGCTGTTCCTTTTTGCACTTACCAGCTGACCGCTTGCCTCTGTATGAACGGCTTTCCCGCTGTTACCAGTTTGTCCAGTAGATTGTCATGTATGTCAATGGACTTGAAAGGCAGGGAGGAGTTGACCACGATGATGGGGTTCATGTCCGGCGAAGAACGGTTCCAGAAAGCAGGTAAGACAAAAACAGAAGGCAAAAAAAAATAAACAAGTAAACAACAGGTTGAGAATGTGGTAAAATGTGGTAAATGTGGCAAAATGTGGCACTTGCGAGACAAATTTGAGATCTAAAAAAGGGTACACAGCGGCCTCTGGTGGATTCGCTAAAAAAAAACCTCAAAAAAACTTCGAAAAAGAGTAGGGGTTTAATCCTGGCCAAATCTGCTGATTGGCCTCTGTCCATCATGACCTCCTAACCCTCCCCATATCATAATTGGCTTCATCACTCTGTCTCCTCTCCACCAATCAGCTGGTATGTGGTGTATGGTCTGGCGCAAAATGGATGTTGCACACTGGTGGTGGATGTGTAAAGCGCTTTAAGTGCCCAGGAAAGAACTATTAAAATGTAATTATTATTCAAACAAATCAATTAAAAGAACATTTTACTTTAAACAGATAAAGTCTTTAAGTATGACCCACTATAACTTGAATATCAATTCGTTTAACCCTCTGAAAAAAAAAAAACCTAGTGAGCCCAGTGTTTGTCGATATGAAATATGAATTACGTATTTGTTTATTAGACACAATCATTATGAGTACTTATAAAAACTAAAATTAAATTTACAATTTTAGGGCAAGATGGTGGCTCAGTGGTTAGCACTGTCGCCTCAGAGCAAGAAGGTTGTTGGTTCCAATCCCAGCTGGGTCAGTTGGCATGTCTGTGTGAAGTTTGTATTTTCTCCTCGTGTTTACGTGGGTTTCCTTCGGTTTCTCCCACAGTCCAAAGACATGCGCTATAGGTGAATTGAATAAACTAAATTCATTGTGGTGTATGTGTATAAATATAAGAATATACCGTATGTGTGTTTCCCACTGCTGGGTTGTGCCTGGAAGGACATCCACTGTGTAAAACATGTGCTGGATAAGTTGGTGGTTCATTCTGCTGTGGCGACCCCTAATTATTAAAGCAACTAAGCTAAAGGCAAATGGATAAATGAATGATAATTAAAATAAATCAATCCAATATAGATTCTTAGGAAAAAGCTGTCACTAATGCAGTAAAAGGGACAGCTTTAACACTGTATTTACTCTAAAAGGGTGCATATTATCTAAAATGATCATACTGTGACTGATGATACATAAATTGCTCTTTTAAGTGACAGTCCCAGTGACAGCTTTTGTGCCTTTAATTCTGAATGTAGAGGCAGTGTGCAATACACCCTAAATTGTCTTATGCTTAGGCACCAGGCATACATGCAAGCACATTTGGCATATCCGATTGTACACAACATCTTGAGTAACAGATCTGCTGTTAGGACGTGTGCATATGTGTGCACTGTGCATGTGTGTATTGGAGGGGGTGCGCAGGGCAAAGATTAAAAGGTGTGAGACAGCAGATGGGTATGTCTAAAAAAGCCCAGCAGCCATTAGGGGGATGCATCTGATAGGGGGAGGGTGCAAAATAATATCAAACAGATGCAGTAATATTAATGACCATATAAAACATCTAGCAACATACGTGCATACAGATCACTGCATTATAGCACTGTTCAAAACAGAATGTGGTGACAAATACATGGGGGGATGTGTTTGTGGCAAGTGAATAAAGTCATAAACTTGCTTTAAAATCATAATTTTAATCTGCTTCTGGGATGGTTATGAATGGAGAGGACAAGTGTGTCTCTTGAAGCCACCGCCATATGTGGATGTGCATTGTCTTCCATAACTTTGGCACAGATGGTGCCTACCGATGTCACAATACCACGGTCTATTGTCTCGCCATCACACTAATGATGAGGCGAGATGGCAAAAATAATAATGGTCAAAAAAATGAATCAAGCTGTCCTCATTTGAACTGGTATCCAGAAGGGTCTTTTCCGAAGAGAAAGCAGCCAGTCCAGTAATTAACTTATATGATAATGAATGAGTAATTATGCTCGTCAGTGGCCATCAGGAGAGGCCCCCCATGACCCGCTTTTCTTACGAACTGTCAGTCCATCACGCCACCAAAGGGCTTATCAAATCCTGACCCTGAAATAGATGAGAAATCTGTCCATGTTCCCCTGGAGCATGTACACACACACACACACACACACACACACACACACACACACACACACTTGAGAGATACAAAAAGAAAGACACACAAAAGATGTTTAGCACAACGAACACACATACACACAGAGAAAGGGGAAGGTGCGTTTGGATGGGGTGACAATCAGTCCACCATTATATATTGATGTCTTGAGGAAAAACGGTTTGTGGTAGATGTTTCCAGTATACGAGCAGATGTTTTTACAAGTGTGCTTGTATTGTCTGACGGACCTGTCAGTACTTTGAGCTATACAGTATGTGTTACACGTCTAAACACATTAACCTATCTTTCAGTCTAAAGCTTCCTTGTTTACCAATATTAATAGAGAAATGGTTTAATACAAATCCATGCAAAATCAAAGTTGTGCACAAAATAATATGTTAACATATCAAGCAACAAGTCATTGTGGTCCGTTGTTAAAAGATATAAGATTATGGTGTGCTTCAAATGTCAAATGAAAATTTTAAAGAATTGAATTAGAAGATAGGCGTCACGGTGGCACAGTGGGTAGCATGATCACCTCAAAGCAAGAAGGTCGCTGGTTCGAGCCTCGGCTGGGTCAATTGGCATTTCTGTGTGAAGTTTCTCCCCGTGTTCGTGTGGGTTTCCTCCGGGTGCTCTGGTCTCCCCCACAGACTAAAGACATACAGTATAGGTGAATTGGGTAAGCTAAATTGACCATAGTGTATGTGTGTGATGTGAATGAGTGTGTATGGATGTTTCCCAGTGATGGGTTGCAGCCGGAAGGGTATCGCTGCGTAAAACATATGCTGGATAAGTTATCTTTATTCACCCTGACATGTCTCTATAAAGCTTTGTCATGCAAACCAACTTATGTTTTTGTATAAAGGTTAGAAAACAATAATATCAAACTAGCACCACAATAATAGAATAGGCGTCATGGTGGCTCAGTGGGTAGCATGATCACCTCAAAGCATGAAGGTCGCTGCTTCGAGCCCCGGCTGGGTCAGTTGGCAGTTCTGTGTGGAGTTTGTATGTTCTACCCGTGTTCGTGTGGGTTTCCTCCAGGTGCTCCGGTTTCCTCCACAAGTCCAAAGACGTGGGGTACAGTTGAATTAGGTAAGCTAAACTGGCCGTAGTGTATGTGTGTGAATGCAAGAGTGTATGGGTGTTTCCCAGAGTTGGATTGCAGCTGGAAGGGCATCCGCTGTGTGAAAAACATAGATAAGTTGGTGGTTTATTCCGCTGTGACGACCCAGATTAATAAAGGGACTAAGCCGAAAAGAAAATTAATGAATGAATTAACAGATAATGCTATGTTTTACCCACACAGTTCTCTGGAAGACTTGATTCTGACTGAACAATCGTGACATTCAAAGGTATAGTGTACATCTAGCCAGTTGCTCTTGCAGAATAAAGCCTCATAGGTTTATCAGCAGTCTGAACCAAAGCTACATGGTTACGTGCCACAATAGCAACTCAGGCTCATTCTGATTATGTACCGCTATATACAGTATATTTCTGGAGAGAGCAAAATACGTCCTAGGAGATACTTGCGGTTTTTGTTTTCGCGAATCAGCCAGAGGCCACTCTGTATACTTCAGATCTCAAATTTCTCTCACAAGTACCATTTGTGTCTGCTGTTCCCACGTAAATCCACCAGAGGCCGCTGTCGACTGACTGACTGACCAACTGATCCGACTGATCCTCCCACCCTGCCCCTTCCCTAAACCCAACCAATAGTATTTTAAAAAGCACTGATTGACCCAAACACCCATTTCCCTAAACCCAACCGCAGTGTTTTAAAAAGCGAACCAGAAAAAGAAAAGCCCTCGCCTGATTTTTACAACATTTTCAGATTTTACCTCATTCTCACCATGTTTTTTACTCATTTATTAAGTTTTTTTGGCTTCTGTTTTTGTCTTACCTGCTTTCTGGAACTGTTCTCCACCGGACTCGACCCCTGTCATTGCGGTCAACTCTGCTCTGCATCTCATGTCCACCAATGAACAGTACATGTAGAGTTACTGGACATCTCACGAGGAAACGTAAGTATTTTACGTTTTGTCAGTTTAGTGGCTACTTCATACGAATTCGTACAAGTTGAGTCGTAGGAAAATGTAACATTTTTAAAAAGGAGGCGTGGCACCCAACACCACCCCTAAACCCAACCATCATTGGGGGATGAGCAAATCGTACTAAATTGCACTAATTAGATTACATGAATTCATACAAATTAGCCACTAAATCAAAATGTTACAAATTTCCGTGAGATTGCATTGGACAAACTGGTAACAGCAGAAAAGCCGTCCACATGCAGGTAAGCGGTCAGCTGGTAAACAAGAAAAGCAACGGCATTATACCTCCCTGTAGCATTCGTTTTAAATACAAAATGCAGCCATACGTAGCTCTGACTACGTAATTTGCGATCTCCATACACATATATAGAGCTATGTTTTCAGAATGAGCCTGTGTTGCACAATAGTCAACAGTTAGTCACAAAACATTGATGTGAGCTGTAATAAATTAATTGATCTGAATCTTTAATTAAATGTTGCTTGCAGAAAGAATATTGGCTGAATGCAGCCTACACTTACCTTGTACCTACAGATTATTCAGTCACAAGATTGTGCCAAGCAGCATAATTAAAATTATTCTTATAACAAGAATTATTTATTCATTCATTCATTCATTTTCCTTCAGCTTAGTATCTTATTTATCAGGGATCATCACAGTGGAATGAACTGCCAACTATATCAGCATACTGTATGTTTCATGCAGTGGACTATTTACTATGGCACCCGGAGGAAACTCACGCGAACATGGAGAGAACATGCACACTCCACACAGAAATGCCACCTGGCTCAGCCCGGACTCGAACCAGTGACCTTCTTGCTGTGAGGCGAGAAACTTGTGCCCCAGGGCCGCCCAAAAGAATTATTTATATTATTTATTAAATTACACATTAGGATACATTGTGTTTTATTAACGTCCGTCCCTACATTAACCCTAAACCTACAGCTCACAATAACATAAAAATTGTAATTACTTTTGTACAGTATCACAAAAAGTATACTATATTGATGTGTGCATGTCAGTAAATATGCAGCTGTAACCCTTCTATGATTTACCAGAACAGTGGTGCATGCAACAGAGCCTGTTAGCTAGCAGTACTTTTACTATCCGATTGTTAAGTGTGACATCACGCAAAGGGGCTTCCGGGTCCAAGCGCTCTATGAAACTGAATGAGGAGACTCATCAAATGCTAATAATAAACGTTTACAAAGCTATGTAATACTTTTGAAGATCACAATCGCAATATATACAGTATGTCCATGCTTAATATAATGGCCAGAATGTGATACATTTTTTTTATAAATTGTTAAAATTTTGGTATTTGTGATGCAGCAAGCCCAGTGATTGTTGTGTACACTATGACTTTATATAAAATTCACTTTAATGTGTGATATGAATAAAAATTTATCATAAACAAATATTTTGTCAATTCAAATGAGTGGCGGCTTGGAACCAGAAACAGTATTACATACATCACCAACACGTCACCACTTAACAAGCGGATCACAATCAATAGTTGCTATAAAGACATTGGAATATTATGACTGAGCAAGGAGAATCAAGCATTCCAGAGTGCCTTGTAATAAAGTAGAGGAACTATGACATCAAATTGTATGCAAACACCCAGAAGCTAGTTAGCATTTTAGCATGTCTGGTTCTATCTTCCCTGAGTCAACAGGGATTTTGAATGGGAATGTTTTGTGGCAATAGAAAACTGAAGATACTTTAACATTTTATTAACGTTTTCTTATTTATTTACGTCATCAAGCACATCAGTTACTTCATACTCTTGATTTTTAAAAATGTGTTACGCTTCTTTTAAAATTGTTGCTAACAAGTTGCTAAATGGGACTACAGGCGAAGTATTTTTCTAGTTGGCTGTTCATATTGTGTGTACATAATGCCTTCACCTGTAGAACCCTGATGGCAGATTAATTTGTTGATAATTTATTTGATTAAAAGTGTTTTATGCCTATTCTATGTCTATTTTTATTTTTAAACACTTAAAGACACTGCTTACTGCATCAATGAATATTACAATACAATAGATTTACAGTAAAATATTTACACTCCTCATGTGGCTCTTATACATCAATATACACAAATCATCTTATTACGATGGCCCTGGCTGCAGTTGTTTAGTCTATACTCCGTAGTTAGATTGTGTGTAGCCTACATGTATATACAATGTATATTTATGTATATTTTTATTGAAGTTCCTCAAATATATAGCACTATGTGACTGCACTGTATGGGCTGCTTGCGACTGTATTTCTTGACAATAAAGAATATTGAATGTTGTTCTCTCTCCATGATGGGACTTGAAGGCATTTGATAGACTCGTCCCTCATGCCTCATTTCTGTCATCTATGAAAAAAGAATATGGGATTTGAAATTGACAGCCATAGCTAGGTTTTCACTCATCAGAGAAGGTAAGCAGGGTGTATTGCTTGGCGTGATATACTTTTTCAAACATGTCTCATGATAATAGGCACATTTATAAATCAAATGTGTTTTAAAACTGTAAAGCAAAACAACAATTTCTCATGGGGAAACTATCCAAAAAGCACGTAGGCCTATTTAAGCTACAAATTTTTTATTTATTTATTTTTTTCTATTTGTATTTTGTTTATAACAATTTTTGTTATGGACCATATTTCTAAAAATAAGCTTGAAAAATTGTTGGTAGCAGTAGTAGTAGTTTATTTATACATGTAGCTTAAATAATAGCTTTTCAGTTCTTGCATTTGCATTAAAATCCAAAAGTCATATAATCTTGTAAAGATTATCTGGTGGAACAAAATGTGTAAATTTAATGATGAACTTTGTTTGAACACAGAGCTTATTATTTGCAATAATCGAAAAGGCTATATGTGAAAATCCTCTGGGGATTTTATTGAAGGAACCAGTGTAACGCTAGCAGCTTTCTCCGCTCTATAATCTCAGGTAACAGCTGACTAGATGTACATTTTTCATTATATTGTATTTTCACATATATAAATACTGCAAACAATAAAAATATTTATATTTTTTTTACCAAAATTTAATATTACATTCCAAATACACTAAACTACAATATTGGTATTACAAATGTATTATCACAAACATGTTTAGACATATTTCATATTGGCAGTACATTTAACAGTTTAAAGTTAATATATATATATATATTCTAAACTGCAACTTTATCAATGCAATTGTGTAATTACTAATATATTAAAACATGACACTGTAAAAAAGATACTGTATAACCAAATTAGTCATGAGAAAATGTTTGTTACTGTACTTAAACTCCATGCAACTGATTTATATTCAGGTATGTTTGTAACTTGTATGTATGTTTGTGAATTTTTTCTTTGCTTTAAGTCAAAGATGAAATTGACTTGTGTAGTCAATTTGATAAATTTTTTAAAAACAAACATGCATGCAACTTGTATATTTACAAAAAAAAATATTTAAATACATGACATACCATATATTTTAAGAAAGAATTTTTAGGTTTTAACTATTTGTATTTAACGTCAATTAAAAAAATAATTTAGAAATTCTCACATAATTGCAATTAACATTGTCAATGTTCCAAAGTAATTTTAATTATTTATTAATTAATAAGTAATTATTAATTATAATTTCTAAAAATATATATTTGAATAAATAAATACACTACCTGACAAAAATATTGTTGTTGATCTCAGCAGTTAGAGCATCATATAATAACTTGACTTCTAGTTGATCATTTAGAAAAGTGGCAGAAGGTAATTTTTTTTTCAATTAATCATCTGTTGAACTGCATCCCAATCATCACAAATACTGCAGAAGACCTATTGGAACCCATGGACCCAAGATTCAGAAATCAGTCAAGTTTGGTGAAGTTCATTCAGTACGAGTGCATGCGAGAGATCTGCAGAGTGGATGGCAACATTAACAGCCTGAGGTATCAAGACATTTGTGCTGCTCATTACATTACAAACCACAGGAGAGGGCAAATTCTTTAGCAGGATAGTGCTCCTTCTCATACTTCAGCCTCCACATCAAAGTTCCTGAAAGCAAAGAAAGTCAAGGTGCTCCAGGATTGGCCAGCCCAATCCCCAGACATGAACATTATTGAGCATGTATGGGGTAAGATGAAAGAGGCATAGAAGATGAATCTAAAGAATCTTGATGAACTCTGGGAGTCCTGCAAGAATGCTTTCTTTGTCATTTCAGATGACTTTATTAATAAGTTATTTGAGTCATTTCAGAGATGGATGGATGCAGTCCTCCAAGCTCATGGGAGACATACACAATATTCATTATTTTTCCACTGCACCATGACTTTATATTTAAAACTGTACATTATTTCTGTTAAGTGACAAGACGCTTGTCTAAGCAAAGTCAGACCTTACTTTCCTATTGAAATAATTAAAAATCAAGGCATGATCATATTTTATTGTAGTAAAATAAGCGTAATCTAGAGGCCTTTGCCTTTCAAATAAGCCACTTTTGATACCAAATGATCAACTAGAAGTCAAGTTATTATTTGTTGTTTCTAAAACTTGGATAGGCGACAAGACCTTTGTCAGTAGTATGTGTATATATAAATTTTTCTTCTTAGTCCCTTTATTTATCAGGGGTCGCCACAGTGGAATGAACCACCAACTTATCCACTGTAAGTTTTATGCAGCGGATGCCCTTTCCAGCCGCAACCCATGAACTTCTTCCCAAGCGTGTCCATTGTTCACCCTTAAGGCAGAAAGCCTATAATCATTTAATGACTACACTATAAAAAATACAGGGTTCCACACAATTTATTAATGTTGTCCAAACACAAATTAAGTTAATTTTAACACTTTTAACAAATTTATGTGTAATGAACATAAAAAAATAAGTTGTTCCAATGAAATCTCAAGAATTGTGTTGTTTCAGCTCATTATAAATAAGTAGTTTGAATGAGTAACAAATATATATATATTTTTGAGTGTACCTATAGTACTCAATTTATCTCATTAACCATCCTTTTATCACACACTGCTTAGTATAATAATATACATTCAGCATAAAAGCTTGATGATCTCAATTAAAGAACACAAAACAAAAATTTGATCATATTTGATTTAACCGCCCAATGCTCTCTACTGCTCCCTGTAGGATTGGATGAATTATTTCTCTCTCTTTCTCTCTCTCTCTCTCTCTCTCTCTCTCTCTCTCTCTCTCTCTCTCT
>CAIGQZ010034999.1:2478692-2519411 GCA_903798205.1 Danio tinwini | reverse complement strand
CACACACACACACACACACACACACACACACACACACACACAAACATCTATCATTATGGGGACATCACATAGACATAATAATGTTTTTACTGTGAAACTGTATATTCTATCCCCATACCTCAACCCTACACCTAAACCTAACCCTCACATGAAACATTCTGTACAATTAAAAAACTGTGTTGTTTGTTCAAACCATTTATTTTGAATAAGCTAGTGAGCTGAAACAAAAGCTCATTTTTGTTTTTGTTTGGGACAAATTAATTGTTTTATGTTCAATCCACTTAAATTTGTAAACCTAATTGCTTTATGTTGCCACAACACAAATCGATTGTGTGAAACCCAGCTTTTTTACAACGCAGGTTTACATTTTATAAATACTTCATTCTGTCTGATTTATAAGCCAGTTTCCTCATGGAAACCAAATATTATATCCCCACAAGGTCTAAATTTTAACATAGGCTCATTCCGAAAATGTTCCCCTATATACATTTCTGGAGACTGTAAATTATGTAGCCAGAAGTGCGTATGGCTGCATTTTGTCTTTATAACGAGCAATAAGGGGTGGTTTGACGCCGTTCCTTTTTCAGGCTCACCAACTGATGGCTTACCTTTGTTTAGGCGGCTTTCCCATTTTTACCAGTTTGTCCAGTAGCTCGCCATGTACTTGAGACACAGAGAGAAGTTGACCATGATGACGGGGTTTAAGTCTGGTGAAGAACGGTTCATACAGCAGGTAAGACAAAAACAGAAGCCAAAAAATAAAATAAATAAGTAAATAACAGGGTGAGAACGTGGTAAAATCTGAAAACATGGTAAAAATCAGGGGGGTTTCTTTTTCTGGATTGCTTTTGGAAACTGTCAGTTGGGTTTAGGGAAGTGGGTGAGCGGGTCAATTTGTGCTCTTGAAAATACTACTGGTTGGGTTTAGGGAAGTAGGAGGGTGGGTCAGTCAGTCGACAGCGGCCTCTGGTGGATTTACGCGAGAACATCAGGAGCGAATGGCAGTCGCGAGAGAAATTTGAGATCTCAAAATGCGTGTACAGCAGCCTCTGGTAGATTCGCAAAAACAAAAACTGCAAAAAAAAAACGTAGCTCCTGGGGCGTATTTGGCGCTCTCCAGAAATGTATATAGCATATGTTTTCAGAATGAGCGTGGGTTGCTAAATTTACTTTGCTACACTTGTGTGGACATTTGATCACACACATACACATTTTACCATACTACTTTTCATAAACCACACAGACGTTCACAATGTGTAGACTGTATAATGCAATTTCCAATGATTTTCAGTTGATTTTGAGTTTGGCATATTAATTTATTCTGCTTTTATTATTTAATTTATTTAGAAAAAATAAATAAATGCATTTAATTAACTAAATAAAAACTAAATATTTTAGATTTTTTTTAATTTCTGATCATGTTTTCTTTGTCATGTAAAAAAACAATACAATATACAGTAATACCTGTTTAAATGCTATTTTAAATATGTATTTAAGCATATTAGAAAACATTTATTCATTCATTTTCCTTCAGCTAAGTCTCTTATTAATGAGAGGTGGCCAGAGCAGAATGAACCGCCAACTATTCCAGCATATGTTTTACAGAGATGCCCTTCCAGCCGCAACCCAGTACTAGGAAACACCCATACGCTCTCATTCACACACACTCAAACTCCTACACTATGGCCAATTTAGTTCATCCAGTTCACCTACAGTGCATGTCTTCGGACTGTGGAGGAAACCGGAGCACCCAGTGGAGCATGCAAACATGAGAAGAACATGCATACTCCACACAGAAATGCCAACTGGCCCAGCCAGGACTTGAACCAGCAACCTTCTTGCTGTGAGACGACAGTGCTAACCAAGGCACAACCTTTTATTAGAAAACATATAAAGATGAATGAATGTATAAAGTACAGATCTCATAGTATACCCATGTTCCAGTTTGAACAAACCAAAAAATAAATAAATGAAATATGGAAAGAGGATTATACATGGTCAAAAAAATAGTTTTAATTCTTTAAAAAAGAAAAAGTGCTTTAATTCTCTATGCATAAAGTCAGTTTACTACTGACCAAACCTTTTCATCAAGCGCTTGTTTGTTGTCTAAATATCTGAAGCCTCCCCAGTTTTTCTCTCTCTCTCTCTATTTTTTCTTTGCACTCTCTCCTCTGAACACATTCTGTCTAAAACAGCGTGACCTCCATTTCCCCGTCTGGCTCGCGGGGTTTGCACAGCCTTGTGCAATATTGCTTTTAAACGAGTTCCTATAAACAAACAATTACAAGAGAGGATGACTTATCTGCCTCAATGGCTTCACTATGGGGAAGCGTTTAATTTAAGATTTCACAGTCCCCAAGAAGAGAGGACAGGGGCTAAACGAAACATACATTCACTTTACCAGGCCCTCTAGGAACACACACACACACACACACACACACACACATACTCAGCAAGATATATGTGCAAACACAATCCTCATTCTCTTTCAGACCATGGAGGCGTGTGCTGTTTGTTCATTTACCAATTACTTACAAATAAAAAACAATCAAGACCAATTACATATACAGTTGCAATCAGAATTATTCAACCCCCTGATTTATTAGGCCCCTTGTTTATTTTTTCCCCAATTTCTGTTTAACGGAGAGAAGATTTTTTCAACACATTTCTAAACATAATAGTTTTAATAACTCATTTCTAATAACTGATTTATTTTATCTTTGACATGATGACAGTAAATAATATTTGACTAGATATTTTTTAAGACACTTCTATACAGCTTAAAGTTACATTTAAAGGCTTAACTAGGTTAATTAGGTTAACTAGGCAGGTTAGGGTAATTAGGCAAGTTATTGTATAATGATGGTTTGTTCTGTAGTCTATGGAAAAAAAAATTGCTTAAAGGGGTTAATAATTTTGACCTTAAAATGGGTTTTAAAAATTAAAAACTTCTTTTATTCTAGCCAAAATAAAAGTAAAAATATTTTTTTCTTCTTTCTCTCAGACATACTGTGAAAATTTCCTTGTTCTGTTAAACATCATTTGGGAAAAATTTAAAAAGAAAAAAAATTCAAAGGGGGTACAATAATTCTGATTGCAACTGTAGTTGAAGTCAGAATTATTAGCCCTCCTGTATATTTTTTCCCCAATTTCTGTTTAACGGAAATATTTTTTTTCGACACATTTCTAAACATATAACTGATTTCTAATAGCTGATTTATTTTATATTTGCCATGATGACATGATGATAGGCTAACAATATTGACCTTAAAATGTTTTTTTTTTTATTGCTTTTATTCTAGCCGAAATAAAACAAATAAGACTTTCTCCAGAAGAAAAAATATTATCGGAACTACTATGAAAAATTCCTTGCTCTGTTAAACATCATTTGGGAAATCACAGGAGGGCTAATCATTTTGACTTCAACTGTATACTGGACAAATGAAACAGAAAACGAAATATCCTATAAATGTAATCCGCACTCCTTCCGAGCATCAGTCTTTTGTATTTATGACATTTAATAGTTGTAACTGCAGCGAGCATTAATCTTTGTCACACGATTTATAGTTTATGGTAGCATGACTGCATAGTAAATTAAAATATAGGTCAATTTGCGGCCTCCTTTAGCCATTAAGTTTGAATGGCCACAGCCATAATATTACATTAATGGATGAGTGTGCAGACGGGAATACAGGGCCTGACAAGCCGACCCAATCGATGGATTTCAGGGTGAGTGGTGAGGTGCGGTCAAGCTGAAAGTGCTTTTGAATGCTCCAGTGCTGCTGTGCAGAAATCACACGGCTGGGGGCCCCGAGACTCTATTGGACTCCACTGGAATGGGCTTCATAAAGAGAGGATGTGGAGCTGGAGTCTGTTTAACTGAGGTTGATGCATCAGGTGGAACATCTGTGTTATGAGAAGGTCAGGAAATAGTATCTACGATGCTGTGCCTATCACATTCATAATTTTGAATATTTCCTTCAATGATGAAACTAACATTTTGAGTTGTCAAAAAGAGGATTTTTGTACTATTTAATGTAACACCCACGCTTTAATTTTTAGACTTTTAGCTCAATAAACTAATAATTGACTGCTTATTAGTAAGGTAGTTGGGTTTAGGCATTGGGTAGGATTATGGATGAAAAATAAGATCCTATTTTATTAGTGCTAATAAACGGTTAATATCTTAGTAATAAGCAGTGGTGTAAAGTCACAAATTACAAATACTCAAATTACTATAATTTTTCTCAGAAATTGTAATTTAGTAAGTAGTTTTAAAAATGTGTATTTTACTTTCCCTTGGGTACATTTTTTGTACTGAATCAGTACTTTTACTTCACTACGTTCCTTTTTTAGAAAAATCAGTTCTGTGATACCTGTCCTACGTCAAGACACAGGCGATTTATCAATGCAGCTAGCTTTTTGGAAGTATTGAAAGTGTTTAGAAAATCTTTACACACAATGGCCCAGAGTCTGTTTAGACTGCCACTGATGTCACTGATGAGAAGATGATGGATGTTTACTGTAGAACTTCATGATTTTGCCAACTACCCCTAAACCCAACCATAACTGTAAATTATTACTAAAATAAGAGGGGAATATTCTATAAAAATCACATAGAAGTGCATAAACCTAACTGTAAGCCCAAACTTAACTTAAACGTAAGCGTACCCTTTAATTCTGATTGTCTGATAGAAATGTTGTTTCAGGAACAAGATAGTTCTGGATGTTAATCCAGAAACATGTCCTTCTTGGTGAAACAGGTTAATGGTTTAACTGTGTGATTACCAAAATGTCCTTAAAACAATAACTAAATGCACTACAGAATGTTATGTTTACACACACACGTGCACAAATTACATGTAAACGCATCAATGTTTCCCAGCGTAATACTCACTAGTCACTACCCTTGAGTACTTTTAAAAGGGCTACTTTTTACTCATACTTTGAGTAATATTTACAACAGATACTTTTACTCTACTTGCACTGCACTGTAATGGTACTTTTAGTTGAGTATGATTTTTCAATACTCTTTACACCTCTGGTAATAGGCAGGTAATAAGCCAGTCGTAAATGGTTTAAATTGTGACAAACTAAAGTGTTACTGTAATTGTTCTTCAGTTTATTTACTGTACAGTACCATTAATACACCAGAGCAGTGACCAAAGTGCTGTACTTTCACTGTAAAAATGATATCATAATAAGTAAAGAAAACAAATGTTTTTGATTTAACAAAATTCAGCAAATTTCCTTTGATTCAACAAAAAAAATGTAGGCAGCAAAAACTTTTTACAGTTTAATAAGAAGCTTTGTAAACATACCTCTGAGATACGTTAAGCAGTCTCAGTCATCCTGTTGATAAACACTCTCAGAATCAAAGGTACGAGAACTGTAATTTCAATATGGGTACATACCAGTACTTTAAAAACAGGGTTTGTACAGTGTAAAACCCACCAGTCCTCTTTATCAAATTAAATTATTGTAGTTAACTCAAGATTGACTGAAAGTTAATTCTACTCATTTGAAGAGTAGAACTCAGTGTTGAAGGCAATGAGTTAACTAAATACCTCATTACTTCAACTTGAATGAAAGTAAGTTCACAGTACTCATACATATTTGTTTATGGTTTGTAGCAATCGCTGTCCTCAAATGGTCTGAGTTACCTTAACTTATGTGTTTTACAGTGTATGTGTAAGAATGTGACACTGACAACAAAGTTTGGATCCACATGCAGGTTTATTGGCAAGGTCAGGTAGGCAGTGGTCAAAACAGGAACAAACAGATGTATATGGGCAATCCAGAGTCATAGTCACAATAACAGGCGAGAGGTCAGAGGGCAGGCAGCAAACAGGATAAACAGACAGACAAAACAAAGATCAAAACCAGGCAAAACAAGACAAAGAAAAAACACGTTGTAGTGTCACTAAAACAAATAACAAGACGCAGCAACTTCTCTGTGTTAGTGTGCTGTATTTATAGGGCAGGAATCAGTCCAAAAGCAGCTTCAGCTGTGAGTGTCTAATCAATGGTGACTTGGAGCAGGTGAGTGTGTGTGTGGCATGACTGAGTTTTGTAGTCCATATGAGGCAGGATTTGTAGTTCATGTCAGTGTGTTTACCAGCGATCTCTGGTTGTAGATCACTAGTGATCGTGACAGTATGTGTGCTGGAAAAAAATTTATTTAATTTAAAAAAGTGCTTGAAACTGCTTAAAAATACAATTGTGCTGTTTTTAAAATAATTTAATCTTACTAAATAGGTAATAATAATGAACTATTTAGAGAAAATCAAATACATCTTTTTGATTTTGTGCAAGTGCCTGTAATGTGATCTTCCTGTCTTTTTTTATCTGTGCTTTTTGAAATTAATATTAAAATGAATTTAAAATGAAATATATTTATAAATATGCAAGATATTACATTTAACATTGTAAAAGGCAATAATTCAAAGTTGAGCTTGGGCCAAAAATGCCATCAAAAATCTTGAATAATACTATATAATGTGATGACGTAATTTGCCACACTTGTAGTTGTAAAATGCTCTAAAAGTTTGAAAATGCACATAGAAAACTGCTTGAAATGTGCTTAAGAACCCTTTTAAAACTACGCAAGTGTACCTTTAATTTACACCCATTTGAAAAGGTACCACAGTGACAGCTCAGTAGTATTTCTGAGAGTATATTAGAGCTGTTCTGTTCATGGAAGCAGCGAATGCTCTGCAAACTCGAGCCATTTAAGACAGTATGTTCAGAAACTGGCTAATTAATATACATTTCTGTTTAATAGATTTCTTTGTAAACATAAAGCAGAGGTAATAAAATGTTGAGAGCAAGTATGTACACATTTGCTTATTTTCCGCAAATGTCTTCCTGCTACAACAGTTTCTGGGTGAGCAGATTCACACAGCAGCTTAATTTGTGCTTCAGCTTTATTGATAGCCCTGATTGTGGCTTGTTCTCAGTGTTTTGATTCTATGAGATGAATTATAATTGATGAATTGGAATACATGCTCAAAAAATTCACCGTTAAGCTGTTTTAACCCATATTTGGGTAAACTATTGACCCCCCAAAGTATTGGGTTATATTTTTAACTTTCAGCTGACATTTCTGTGTGGAGTTTGCATGTTCTCCCCATGTTCGCGTGGGTTTCCTCCGGGTGCTCCGGTTTCCCCCACAAGTCCAAAAACATGTGGTATAGGGGAGTTGGATAAGCTAAAATTGGCCATAGTGTATTTGTGTGAATTAGTGTGTATGGGTGTTTTCTAGTGATGGGTTGCAGCTGGAAGGGCATCCGCTGTGTAAAACATGTGCTGGATAAGT
The DNA here is from genome assembly GCA_903798205.1 of Danio tinwini. NCBI lineage: Eukaryota > Metazoa > Chordata > Actinopteri > Cypriniformes > Danionidae > Danio > Danio tinwini. The sequence continues at coordinate 2,512,093 of CAIGQZ010034999.1, read as the reverse complement.
TGACGGTTCATTACGCTGTGGCGACCCAAGATTAATAAAGAGACCAAGGTGAAAAGAAAATGAATGAAAATGTTTAACTTTCAAATTTCAAAAGTGTTTTAGAATATGCTGATATTTATCCAATGCTGTAAAACTATTGTTCATTGTTATCTCATATTAAATATATTGCAATTAATGTTAACATTCTGTAACTGAAAACCTTAATCAAAACATTAAATGTGTAAGAAAAAATACATGCAAGTTTCAATAAAAATTTAATAAAATAAAACATAAATCACATCCTGGTTTCAGACAAGACGTTTAGAGGTAATGGAGTGGCTAGCAAAATCCCCAACCCAAGTGAAAACTAGTGGGGAGACATTAAAAGCCATTCAAAAATCAAAGCAAAACACAAAATTCACAGAAACTGTGTGACTCAGTTCACTTATTATACTGCAGACTGAAATATTGCTTTCTGGGTGCCAAAAGTTTATTGACTAGATTCTGTGCAGATGTGCTCCAGCTCTCTTAACATAGGCTCATTCTAAAAATGTAGCCTTACATTTCTGGATATCGCAAATCATGTAGCCAGAGGTAAAACAAACTTTCAAACAAACTCTACTGGCCGGTATGACGCTACTCCTTTTCACACTTACCTATGTGTGGACGGCTTTTCCAATGTTACCAGTTTGTCCATGTTTGTCGATGTTGGCTTGTCACGTCGGCAGACTTGTGATGTGGAGCGAAGTTGACTGCGACATTTCCAGAAAGCCGGTAAGACAAAAACTAAAGCCAAAAAATAAAATAAACTAGAAAATAACAGAGCGAGAATGTCGTAAAATCTGAAAACGTGGTAAAATCAGGCTGTCGCGAGGGCTTTTCTTTTTCTGGATTGCTTTTCAAAGCACTGTTGGTTGGGTTTAGAGAAGTGTGTGGGCGCTGGTCAACAGGTGCTTTTAAAAACATTATGGATTAGGTTTAGGGAAGGAGGAGGGTGGGTCAGTCAATCGGTCAGTCAGTCAGTAAATCAGTCGACAACGGCTTCTGGTGGATTTACATGAGAACAGCGAACACAAATGGCACTCCTGAAAGAAATTTGAGATCTAAAGTGTACACAGCGGCCTCTGGTGGATTCAAGAAAACAAAAACTGCAAAAAAACGTACCTCCCTGGACGTATTTGTCGTTCTCCAGAAATGTATATAGTGGTACAGTGAGCTTTCAGCAACTAAATGTTATTTCAATAATTTGAACTGTGTATGAAGTGTAAAAATTACTTTAGCTAAAATGTTAAGTTTAATTTTCCTTTTATTTTCTTACATAAAGAAGTCATAAAATCCAATAAAATAAAATTAATTAATGAATAAACAAATAAATAAATAAATACCCAGGCATACATATGCCATATTGCAACTACATTTTGACTTGATTTATATATTTTTAATACAAATGCCTAGAAATACAATTAAAATTTTTAACCCCAAACATTTGAATCCCTTTAACCCCAAAGTAAAACATTCTACCTACAGTACAATGCAGCAATCATTTTAAAATCTCAGAATGGAGCTGCTACTTTTTGCAACTTCTTAGCTCCGCTGACCTTATGGGATAAAATTTAGGGTCACAATGGATCTAGATGTTAAACCTATTTACAAGTACATGTAACAGATCTGCTAAACATCTTAGACTTCTTTCATTAAAGACAAAACTATCATAATTATGCATATAAACAAAAAAATGGGTGACATGAAATACAACAACTACGAAATTGAACCTGCACTATAAAAAATATCAAGGCAACAAATATTTTTATATAGCTTTAACTCATTTTAACAAGTTAATCAGGTTTCAACCAAAACTTTTAAGTCATACAAAGTTTAACTTAATATTTTTAGTCAGTTTGATTGAAGTCGAGTCGAATAGAAAAGTTCATTTGATTCAGCTAAAAAATCAAAGGCGGCAAGAATTGTTTTACAGTGTGGAGCTGCATTAATTTTATGACAAAACATTGACGACAAAGGCTCCACATTGTTCTGACGGTTCCAAAAAATTCTTTATGCATACGCGCACACACACATATGCCCTCATAGAGTAACACGTCTGCCCCCAGCCTGTCCTTTTGTCCTGCTATTTTATTGTCCTGGATCCCCCTTGCGTCTGGTTACCCCCGCAGCATCTGCCGAGGCTGAGCCCATTGTCCCCTACCGTGTCACACAAACAGAGCTCAATTAGGAAGCCGAACTCTCTACAGCAACACCACAGTTTAAGCCTGTAGCCTGTCAGAGCACCTGCCACACACATGTCCATCACTTTGAAGGCTCTGTAACCAAAGCCCTCTTCAATTACGCTGCACTAAAAATAGCATCTGTGGATCTTTACTGGGCCTATAACGCTAGAAAGCTCATGGCATTAATTTTTAAACACTGTATTTGTGAATGTGCACACCCCCAGAAAGCCGATGGCCACTTACGACAAGGTTTTGATATTCAGTAATGCTGAATGAATAAATGAATGAGATGGTGGTCATTGATGAAAAGTGTGTGCGAGTTTGAAGTGTGTGTGTGTGTGTGTGTGTGTGTGTGTGTGTGTGTGTTTTCTTGGAGTGCCTAAAACACTATGGAATATGATATATGCAGTGTTGGGTGTAATTACTGTAGTTACAAAGTAGCTAGTTACTGTTATTAAATTACGTTTCTGCTGGAAAAGAAATGCAGGGGATTGCTTTTCATTTTTAGGTCATTTAATTACATTTACTTTATATGTGCTCTCTTTAAATACTGTACATCAATTCAGCAGTTCTGTATTGACCTTATTCTTCATCTACAGTTGGACGCAGTCATGTGAATTATTTTGGCTCGAGACTTCCAGTTCCATTCACTTCCATTAATTTTTATACATTAAAAACAGCTTGTTATGCTACTTGATGTTGCAAATTGATGTTTTATTATATTATTCTACTTTGTCTCTATAGTCATAAACACACTTGTTTTAGAGGAGGTAGTCTGACCGTTTTCTGCCGTTATTCCTATTCATTTAACCCATACGTAGGCAACTGAATTGGAAGTTCTAATGCAATTGAAAAATTGAGTGCACCTCAGTATTGTAGAATAAGGTCAATAAGGGTAGATGCCAAATAGTTTGAAGCCTGATGTTTTTGATAATATCACTCTTTTTTGTCAATTCTTTTACTGTTTTTTTTTTTGTGTGTGTGTGTGTGTGTGTGTTTTGTTCTTGTCAGGAGTTCATACTTAGCTGATGATTGATTATAAAGCGTGTTTAGCATGCTGTCCCGGGAGAGAGGGGAGTTTGAGCTCAGGTAGGTCTTAAGAACTCCCTCTTTTTTGATAAATTAAAGATAGCTGTATAGAGAACTGACTAAAGTGTCAATTTGGACTGGTCGATTAACCTATAGCCAGGGCCAGACAAAATCTGCTGACATTTTTTGCTATTTCTGCACAGAATTTTGGTAAAAATCTGCAGATTTATGAGGAAGGATTTTGGGAATTATCATAACTAAAACCTTAATATATGAAATAAAAAGTAATACCTTTTTAACTTGTATTTAATGTTTACAATGCAAATTCAGTTAGATCCACTTTATTTGGTAAACAAAGCAAGTCTCTCATATAATATATTTAATAAAAGACAGAAAATATTACTTTACAAACTGTATTGTAAATAAATCATATAAATATTTTCATATTAGTCAATAATATTACTGAAATTAATTTAAAGACTGAATAAATATGAATTTACACACATTTACACAAGTAAATAAACAGAATCAATGATGGGCTAAAAATCTGTGCGCAGATTCCGTGTGGGCCTACCTATAGCGCATATAGAGGAAACCGGAGAACCAGGGGGAAACCCACGTGAGAATGGGGAGAACATGCTAACTCTGCACATGCAGAAAAATTGAATGGCCTATTAAGGACTTTTATTGCGCCTATTGACGCTTTTGCTGTGAGGCAACAGTGCTAGCCATTAGCTAGCTATTAAAGAAAGAGGTGGAGTAGGGGTGGAAGGGGGGGAATTCTTCAAGTGAGTTAGGAATCATCTGATTGGTGAATCATGCACTAGTTAATGTGGCACCAGCCGTGATAAATCTAACCCAGGCTCATTCTGAAAACGTACCTCTATATACATTTCTGGAGACCGTCAAATACGTTCCAGGAGCTAAATTTTTTGCAGTTTTTGTTTTCATGAATCCACTAGAGACCAATGTGTACGCTTTTTGAGATCTCAAATGTCTCTCAAGAGTGCCATTCGCGCCTGCTGTTCTCTCGTAAATCCACCAGAGGCCACTGTCGACTGACTGTTTGACTGACTCAATGACTGACTCAATGACTGACTAACTGATCGATCGACTGACTCACCCTCCCCCTTCCCTAAACCCAACCAATAGTATTTTTAAAAAGCACAGATTGACCTGGCATAATATGACTTATATTTTGCATAATAACCCTATTTTTGAACTAAAATAGGTTAGATTTGCACATAATTAAGAAATAATGAATTGTTTTCATTGGTCAGTATGATGTGCAGTGGTGTAAAGTAACAAATTAAAAATACTCAAATGACTGTAATTGAATAGTTTTCCTCATGAATTGTAATTTAGTAAGTAGTTTTAAAAGTGTGTACTTTTACTTTCCCTTGAGTACATTTTTAGTGCTGTATTGGAAGTTTTGCTCCAACTACTTTCCATCAACCTGCAGTCACTACTTTATCTTCTCATGTCTATGAGGATTGGCTGAGTAAAAAATCAGTCCTGTTATTCCGGTTCAATTAATTTGCACATAGAAAGTAAATCTCATCATACTGAACAACCTCAAGACATGGCCACTTATAAATGCAGCAAACTCTTTGGAAGCATTAAGTGTCCAAGAAAATGACCCAGAGACTGCATGTCACTGATTAGAAGATGGCGAATGTTTACAGTATGATGACTAAAATCACCAAATAGTCTTGAACAATAATTGAACACAGAAATTCAATGTAAACGCATCAGCTTTTCTCAGTGTAATATTCAATACTCACTTCTCTTTCTTTAAAAATACTACTCATACTTTGAGTAATATTTACAACAGATAGACTTTTATTCTACTCGCATTACTTGTTTTGGGCAAGTAATGGTACTTTAACTTGAGTATGATTTATCAGTATTCTTTTCACCACTGATGGTGTGTATGAAATACAGTGTTATTAGTCTGAAATGTTGTGTTTTGATAGATAATATGTTTAACATTATTTAAACTAAAACTAAAAGGTCCTGGCTGGACTCAAATTAAAATAATAAAAAAAATTGTATTTCCATTGCCTATGCATTGCGGTTTATATGGATTATTTGGATTATTATTTATATGAATGTTTAGTCAAGTAATAAAATTATTAGCTGAGTAATTAAGTTGCTTTTCAGACAAAGTCATTAGAAAAAAAAGTTATTTAAATACATGTTTAAGCATGTAATTTGAAATTATTTATTTTTTACTTATTACTAAACACTAGGTATAAATGTTAAAAATTTACAAAGATTTACAAACACCAGACATCATACACTAGAAGACTTTTTAAGTGGGATTTGTGACCACAAAGGTTCTGTGTTGTTGCACAGGTATACAGTATTTGTGGGAAAAGCCATAAACACATTGCATGAATCAAAATTGGGGCGGCACACTGGCTCAGTGGTTCGCACTTTGCCTATGTTTTGAGATTTATATGGATTTTTAGTAATATTAAATCAACCAATTAAGTTACTTATTGATTAATTAAGTTACTTTTCAGACTAAGCAATTAGAAACATAATTTAAATACAAGTTTGATGATCTAATTATTTTTGAAAGTAACTTACTTAACATTGAATATAAATGTAAAAAATGTACAAACATTTTAAAATACCAGGCATCATACACTAAGTGCCTTTTTAAATGTTATTTGTGACCACAAAAATCTGTTATTGCATGAGTATTGTCACGCCCACGGCTCATTCCTGCAGCTCCAATGTTTCCTTTTCGCCTTCGGATGCATAACCTACTGAATAAGGGAAGCGACTAAGCTATTCTGGTGTTTACCTGAAGATCTGATGTTGACCTGATTGAACTATGTGTGAGATCGCTCACCCTCAGATGTTTACCTTGTGAATTGTTGATGAGATCGTTAACATCTTCAACACCACTTTCCGGTTTCAGCACTCTGATTAAGTACTGTTGTTCTGAATAAAACCCTCAAAAGGTAAACCATCCTTTTGTGTAACCATAACATATGAATTTTTATATCATAAATCATTCAAATATTAATTAAAAATCATCTTCTGTGAATAATATTTGTAAATTTACTTTCGTAAGTATACCAAAACGTACTTTTTAAGTAATATGCTTTGCTAAAAACTTAAATGAACATGGTTTTTCTCAATATTTAGATTTTTTTTTTTAAACCTTTGATTCCAGATGTTCATATAGTCATATTTTGGCCAAATATTCTCCAGTCCTGACAAACCATAAATTGATGGAAAGCTTACTTATTCACACTGCAAAAAATCCTTTTTTAACTTCAGATTTTTTGTTTCTAGTCCAAATATCAAAATTCTTAAATCAAGAAGCATTTTCTAGACAAGTAAAGCATATTGTCTTGTTTTCAGAAATAATATGCCAATATTTATTGAGTTTTTTCTTAAAGGTGCAGTATAGGTGATTGTCTTCAGAAACGTTTTTTAGTGTGCTGGTTGAAAGTCTCTTCACATTCCAATAGTACTGATTCAAGTAAATGATCTAAATGTATTTATATGTATTTTTATGTTCTGGGTAAGCCATAAGACTAGAAAATGTTCATCCAATTAAAATAGTGTTGGGCTGACATCTTCCATAATTCTGATTAGTAGCCCAAACTGTCTGTCAGGATATGCAGATTTGAGCTAGTGCTCACCTCTGTTCATGCAGATCCGCCGTTTGTGCATACACATGCTGCACGTTCATGAGAAGGAGCGAGAGAGCGAGCGTTAAAAGCATGCTAAATCAAAACTTTTTAAATTTCCAAATCAATAATGGAGTTAGTTTTGCACGCAGGAGGAAGGATGACACCTTGGTTGAAGGATTTCTTTTAGACAGGTAATGTTCTGTTTTAAATTATTTTAGTCACGCAAAGCTGATGTAGATGTTGTTGTTACAAATGGTTATATCTGCACAGAAGTGTTGTTTAGCCACTGAAATCTTCCGGCGATAGATTGATGTGACTATTTTCGGTTTCATAAGGTACGTTTTACAGCATTGATAATGTAGATTTTATTTAGTTTACCAAAAAACATCAGTAAATAGCACTATTCTGACTAGCCTGCTTTACTGAGGTGAAGTTTGTTTCATAGTCATATTGGTTCATTTTTGAATAACGACAATCTGTGATGCGCTCCCGATATTGTTTACCATGATGCTCTGAATATTTGGTCAGAAATAGGGTGTAAGTATGGCTTTGTAATGAGTGTAAATCCTGCACGCCACCGGCCAAGCTTTAGCGTTAGCTCAACACATGAAAGAGGGTTCTGCTATCTTTAGGATGTGCGCGCTCGTGCTTTCAGGAGGTGTCGCTTTGGACAGCAGGGGAGGTACTGTTTCAGAGATTTGTGCTAACAGATTAGCATTGTGGCAGATCACCTACTGCACCTTTAAGACAAGCAAAATAACCTGCCAATGGGGTAAGCTAAATAATCTTGTTTTTCCCTTTGACATAAAATAATTTTGCTTACCCCATTGGCAGATTATTTAGCTTGTTTTAAGGGAAAACTCACTCAATTCTGGCTTGTAATTTTTTAAAACAAGACAATAGGCTTTGCTTGTTTAGAAAATGCTTCTTAATTTAAATAAATTTTAGATATTTGAACTAGAAAGAAGGCAAAAAAAGCATATTTGCTGTACATGAGAATCAGGATGAGCAAAATATTTCATGTTCAGATTTATCAATGTCTTAGAATTTAGACACATCATAAATCCAAACATCCAAGCACAAGATCTCTTATAAAGACAGGGAAAAAAAAGGGAAATTTTGCCCACACAAATTGCACTGCCATTCATTCATCTTGACATAACAGTCTTGTCCAGGTACATTGACATGCAAGGCCAAATTTCTTGCAGTAAACAACAGAGCATATAGAGCCTCGATGTTGACCTCTGACCTCCAGCTACTTCCACGTGTCAGGGCGCTATGAATAGTGTCGTTAATGGGTAAACGGGGCTGCCCCGAGCTTCAATGAAACCACTGACCTCATTAACTTGTGCCATCAAAGATCTATTTAAGCTTGTTTCACTGGGCCTTTTCAAATGCAACATTAACAATGAGAGACAAGGACGTTAGCCAAAGATGTGCTCCAATATGTTACAGCAATTTCAGCGGCTGAGTGATTGGGTTGTAAATGGAATGGAAAAGTGAAAAACGACTTCAAAGCATTCGCAGCAAAAACCACATCAAAGTGCATTGAAGGATTAAGTCACATCTTTTAATATTTCAGCTTCATAAAATGTACAAGAAAACATCACAATGCCGTGGTTTATTAGGAAAGTTAAATAAATTAATATTTGGATTTTGGATACATTTTGAAATGTAACTGATAAAAATTATATTTGAAGTGCCATCTGAAATTCTCTTCTCCTATCTTTAGTGATTTTAAACGTAATGAAAAGGCAAGAAAGTATGGTTATATTAACTACACACTATGAATCATTTATTAAGCATCAGCAAATAGTGATATTAATATTATCTGTTAAGCATTAACTCTACATTAATAGATGTTAGTAAGCAGTTTATAACTGCAGATACAAATGCTGTATTCTTGACTTATAAGCACATATAAATTGTGCTTAATGATTGTATTTTCATACTTTGTTAATAATAATTTTTTGTTACTAAATTAAGTATTGCGTCATTTAAAAAACAGTTATTTGAGAGAAGTTGCTGGTTTTTAAACATCATTCAAAATATGTAAGTAAATGATTAATAAACTATTCAAACTAATAGTTACATATCTTATTAGACAGGCATATATTAATAGTTAATTTGTACAGTGTATGTTAATAAATGCTTTGTTTACTCAACTTTTTTTTGAGGACTATTTATGCTTTATAATTCCCTTCTAAATGACAATTAAAGGCTCAGTTATATTCTCAACAGGCATAAAAAAGGAAAGTAAAGACTTTATTCATTTCTATTCATTTGAAGACACACAAAGTAAACGTGTACAGTTTAAACATTGCTAAATAACATTGTAATGTTGTATCATGATATATTGGTAATTATTTTATTGTTGTTGTTTAAACCAATTTTATATTATATTTTGACTCCTGTTATTGGACAATGTTTAAACTTTTATAGTATTTTACTTTTTAGATAAGATTGCAAAGATGTATTGTTCATTTGATATTGAGCCATTAATTGTCATTTATAAGGGATTTATAAAGCATAAATAGTCCTCACTGTAGGTCACAAAACTGGATGAAGTTGAGTTAATAAAGCATTTATTAACATATAAATTAACTATTAGTATATGACTGAATAATTGTGTTTAATTTTTTCATTTAAATAGTTTATTTATCATTTACTAACTTAATCTGAATGAGCTTAAAAACCTCCAACTACTCTTAAATACAAATGATTTGTAAATAATTTCACATTTAATTTAGTCATGAAAAATTCATCAGCAACAAAATATGAAAATACAATTATTAAGCACATTTTAGATGTTCTTATAAATCAAGAATAAAGCATTTGTAATAGATGATTCATAGTGTAGTTATTATAAAGTGTTGCCGAATATATTTATTGTGATGAAATGACTAAACGTACACACAGAAGCATGGGAAAAATGTCCATTTTAGAAGAAGAATTCAAATGGCACTTTTGGAGTCTTTTCCATTTGAACATTTTTTATTATTCATTCATTTATTAATTTTCTTTTCGGCTTAGTCCCTTTATTAATCTTGGGTCGTCACTGCGGAATGAACCACCAACTTATCCAGCACATGTTTTACACAGCGGATGCATTTCCAGCTGCAACCCATCACTGGGAAACATCTCTCATTCACACACATACACTACGGTCAATTTAGCTAACCCAATTCACCTATAGCGAATGTCTTTGGACTTGTGGGGGAAACAGGAGCACCCAGAGGAAACCCACATGAACATGGGGAGAACATGCAAACTCCACAAAGAAATGCCAACTGACCCAGCCGAGGCTCAAACCAGCGACCTTCTTGCTGTGAGACCGCGTCACCCCTAACTTTTCACTATTTTTAATAAAATATTTTGCTATTGTCCAAGTGGTCAGTTGATGCATTTTACTTTGTTGTGTTATGTGGCTATTTAGTGTCAAATGTGGCTATTTGTCAGTTTTTCTCTATCACTAATAAGCTTACCCATATTTCAGATACTTTTTCTAAACTCATTCTGAAAATGTACCACTATATACATTTCTGGAGACCGTCAAATACATCCCAGGAGCTACGTTTTTTTGCAGTTTTTTTTCTCGAATCCACGAGAGGCTGCTGTGTGCACTTTTTGAGATCTCAAATTTCTCTCGCGAGTGCCTCTTTCCCTAAACCCAACCTTTCAAAAGCACAGATTGACCCACCCACCCTCTTTTCGAAACCCAACCAACAAATTTAAAAAGCAATTCAGAAAAAGAAAAGCCCTCGTCTGATTTTTACCATATTTTACCACATTCTGTTATTTACTTGATTATTTTATTTTTTGGCTTCTGTTTTTGTCTTACCTTGCTTTCTGGAACCGTTCTTCACTGGACTCGAATCTCATCATCGTGGTCAACTCCTCTCAAGTCCGCCGACATACATGGCGAGCTAACAGGACAAACTGGTAAAAGCAAAAAAGCCATCTGTAATGAAGTTCATGGCCACCTGGCCGCCGGGAAGAAGGAGGCGGAGAACCGATAAACTTTTAAAGAAATATTTATTAATAAAAGGGACGGAGACTGCTGTCTAAATCAAAACAAACGAACGGAGACTGCCGTCAAACTGAAAGCAAATGTAAAACAATATGTCCGGGCCCGGTCCTCTCTCTCTCTCCTCTGCCATCGTTCCTCCTCTTATAGTCCAGAGCTCCTTCCATGGGATTGGAAGCAGGTGCGCGCCACAGGTGTATCTCATCTGTGGCGGGCCTCGTTTCGCTCCCACGGCTCTCGGCCACGCCCCCTCGCCACATAATCCATATGGAGGTAAGCATTCACCTGATAAACGCGAAAAGGAATGGCATCATACAGCCCCGTAATGTTCATTTAAAAAATGAAATGCAGCCATATGTACTTCTGGCTACATAAATCACAATCTCCAGAAATGTATATCGGGGCTATGTTTTTAGAATGAGCTTATGTTGCTTAACACAGACTCACATCTACAAAACACAATTGGCCAAATTATAAATTTCTTCTCAAAATTACATTTTGGTAAATCTATACTAACTGTCTTTCGGATGAGACGTTAAACTGAGGTCCTGACTCTCTGTGGTCATTAAAAATCCCATGGCACTTCTCGTAAAGAGTAGGGGTGTAACCCCGGTGTCCTGGCCAAAGTCCCTCAATTGGCACTTTCCCATCATGGACTCCTAATCATCCCCATCCACTGAATTGGCTCTATCACTGTCTCTTCACTTCACCTATAGCTGGTGTGTGGTGAGCGTACTGGCACCATTGTCCTGTGGCTGCCGTCGCATCATCCAAGTATATGCTACACACTGGTGGTGGTGTGAAGAGACTCCCCTCATGATTGTGAAGCGCTTTGGGTGTATAGCCATACACGATAAATGTGCTATATAAATACACATTACATTACTACTCTTCATTTCAAAATAGAGCACATCTTTCTCTGCACATACTAACTTTACCGAAACACTGGAAATCTGACTCAAAATTAAATTATCCTGTCAAAGATGAACACTTGTTTTCACTTCACAAGGTGTATGCAGTCAATCAAACTACACCAGGTTTCACAATACTGGCTATTGTTGACATTACAAAAACTCCATAGACTTTCACATGCAATCCATCGTTTTGACACTAAACACCTCGCTTGGGAACATGTCCACATGCACAGTAATGTTCACATTCAAAAGACTTCTAGTAAAAAGTAAGTTTTTTTTCTGTACTGTTTATTACAGGATGTACAGTAGAAGCACGGTATGATAGAACAGTTTTACAGTATTGATTACTGTGAACAAAATATCTATGAAACAACACAAGAGCATTCAGAACAAAAACAACAACAGCAAAAATCCCAGATTTAAAAAAAAAATGTGTGTGGGGGGGGCTGGGGTGTTCTAAAAAAATCCTGTTTCTAATTTCTGCAATCTTCTGGGTTAGACCACATGTTTTCATCAACATCACTGAGATATATTTTGACATCATCATTGCAGAAGCAGATGTTTTTATAGTGGATCTAAAGTTTGGAATATAGTTTTTGTGGAGTGTTGTGTGTTAAAATTCGTAAATACTACAAAACAATCCATAATTTTGTTGGGAGGTATAGCTTGTCTAAGAAAATGGAAGCATTATGGAAAACGACATAAAATGTTCGAATGGTATGGTCACAATTAAAAGACTGATGCTGTGCTAATTGTACTTTGTACAGTTTTGGACAAACTGGTTGGACAAACGCTTGTTGGTGATTGAAAATTGTAAGTAAAGATCACGTTCCTTAAAGTTATTTTGTCCATTTTCTACAATACATCTATCAAAACAAACTTGATTTGAGATGTTCAATTAAATAAAATTCAATTCAAGCTTATTTGTATAGCGCTTTTTTTACAATAATTATTGTTCTAAAGCAGCTTTACAAAAGGTACATGTTATTATAATACAGTCATAATTGCAAAGTTAAGTGATGACTGTACAGTAGTATGTACAGTGTGTGGTCCAGCGTCACATATTTGCATTTTTCCACAAGGCAAATACACTTTATTTGGTCTCCTGAAAAAGTCTGCTATCTTCAACATTAAATTATGTCATTGCAAATAGTAGTTCATGGATCTTCTTCAGACCACACAACTTAAACACAGGGCTGGCTTCAGCAGGGGGCATAAGGGGGCATTGCACCCTCAGAGATGATTTGAGGCCCCTCAATTTATTATTATTATTATTATTATATTTTTGTATTAATGTCATGGTTTATTTAAAAGCCTTTGCAAAAGCATGAAACTAATCAAAACTGCGTTGTGTGTTTAGACTTGAGAAAAAAAAATCTAAAATTATTCTTGTTTAGGTTTCATTTTTTATCAATTTAATTTATATAAAAACCGGAGCAGGGCTTTGTGGCTCAGTTTCCATATGAAATATTGATGAATAATTGAACCAAACATATTATTTAATATGGAAAGGGAAAAATTGTATTTATATTGGATGCCTAATCATTTCTGTTTAAGGTCAGAGGTGACTCGTGTGATTCATGTAAAATAAAATAGAAATGAATGTAAAATGCATTAAGTTTGTGGTAGTATCGTGAAAATTGTTATCATGCAAAAGTATCTTTTAGAAACTAATTGGACAGACATGTGTGTAGGAATAGTGTGTGTACAACCTTATTAGAATGACATAAACACATCATATGTTTTTTAGATTATTTACTAAAAATTAAACCAGGATCCAAAAAAAATTGTGATTTAGATTTTTGTTTCATTGAAAATTTTGATGCCAACTGCTCCATGATGTAGCAGTGGGGTTTTTTTCACGGCAGAAATTAAGATTCAGCCCTGGATGCAAGATCTTGTCAGGAAATGTCAGGTTTTTTTTCCATTTGGACAACAAGTCAGCAGAGTTTGCAATACCCTAACCTGTTAACCCGTATTCAACTGAATAAGCAGTCTACTATCAATATAGGAGTCGACTGTGGAAGGATGCCAGGGAAGACCAAAAGCAGGAGACAAAGCGATGATAATAAAAGAGCAAGGTTTACTGAATAATCTTAGTGTTTCAGTGAGCTCCCATACTTCATCTGAACAGCACAAACATAACAAATGTTACTATACATCAGAACACAAGACCTTGAATTAGAGACATACCCTCATATCTCATATCAGAGGAGAGGAACATTTCCATCAGAATAAGACTAAACAATAGAAAAAGCACTAAAAGCAGAGCAAGTAATTAGAAATATATAAAATATAAAAATCAAATAGATAAATAATTAATATAATAAATGTTAAACAAAATTTATTAAAAGTATGAATCAAATAAATGGATGACTAAATGAATACCTAAGATTTATGAATGATAACTAAAATTATCAATGCAAGAATATGGAATTGATTTCAAGGGGCGACACGGTGGTGCAGTGGGCACATTCACCTCACAGCAAGAAAGTCGCTGTTTGAGCCTCGGCTGGGTCAGTAGGCATTTTTTTGTGGAGTTTGCATGTTCTCTCCTTGTTCGTGTAGGTTTCCTCAGGGTGCTCCGGTTTCCCCCACAGTCCAAAGACGTGGTACAGGTGAATTGAGTATGCTAAAATTGCTAAAATTGGCCGTACTGTATGAGTGTGTGTGTGTGTGTGTGTGTGTGTGTGTGTGTGTGTGTGTGTGTGAATGAGTGTGGATGTTTCCCAGTGATGGGTTGCGGCTGGAAGGGCATCCACTGCGTAAAAAACATGTGTTGGATAAGTTGGCGGTTCATTCCTCTGTGGCGACCCCAGATTAATAAAGGGACTAAGGCGAAAAGAAAATGAATGAATGCATTGATTGATTTTATTTAAAGTACACACAGGTTATTACAAATTTCAGATTCTACACCCGCTGACTGATAGTGATCATCATGCACATATTTTCATGTACTCAGTATTAACACATAGGATTTTTTTTTAGAAACTGGAATTAAAAATCTGTTGCAATAATATACAATACGTGAAGTTTATGTATAAACAAATTTCGAGAGGATCACGTGCTTATGATTGTTCTCAGCTGTCCTGCATTAACCCATGATCGATAATCCAATCAGACAACTCCTAACTTACTATAAATAACCAGAGTTTTCTTATCTCAATATCTTCGTCTTGAAGAACCCCACCCCCCACCCACCTCTACTTTTTCCTCCTTTTTAGATGGGCGATACGGTGGCCCAGTGATTAGCACTGTTGCCTCACAGCAAGAATGCCACTGGTTTAAGTCCCTACTAAATCAGTCGGCATTTCTGTGCTGAGTTTTCGCTTGTTCTCCCCATGCTCGCGTGGGTTTTCCCCGGGTTCCCCGGTTTCCTCCCACAGTCCAAATAACACGCACCCTAAGTAAATTGAACACTCAAAATTAATACCATAGTCAAGCTCTAAGCAAGCATCCCTCTCCTCAGTCATTCATTTCCACCATTCAGCTAGAATAAGCCGGGGGAGTTTATCGAGATCTACCTGAGCTCAAACTCCCCTCTCGCCCTGCAAACGGGAGGGAGCCCAGGGCTCGAGGATCTTACAAGCTCAGGGCTCTCTCCCAGGACAGCATGCCAAACAAGCTTTATTATCAATCATCAGCTAAGTGTAAACTCTTGAATATCCAGTTTCACTTTAAGAAGAAGTGGTACACAGTGTATTTTAAGATTATATGTAAAATTACTATGTAATTCATGACTGCTTGAATTAGCATAGCTGTACTGTATAGTCTAGTACAATTATAAACAAGGATGCTTCAATCTTACAAGAGTCTCTTGTGAATCTACAACTTTGACTTGCGTGTTTGGTATCATTTTAAATGTCTCTGTGTGATTGGTAAATGGTCTAAATTTTGCAGTATTATGGTAACTATTGTCTGAGTTTGGGAAAAGTCCTACTGAAGTGTGAAATTGTCTGTCAATTATGAGGTGGTGATTAGTTTTTAGGTTAACATATGACCAGACAGAGGTCTTGGTGAAGCTTTTATTGTCTTTAATTTATGGTTCTTAGTTCAGAGTTGAGTATTTAAAGGACATGTGCACAAATATCATTGGGATCTTGTAGCCAAGACACCCAGTTGCAGCATGTGAGTCTTTGAGATTTCTATGCTGCAATGTAGCTACTCCTCGGGTCAGGTATGCATCTCTAACTCTTAGATTTATCTTTGAGTAATGGATGTTTTTACAGTAGCATCTCTGAATTGGCTTTCTGATAGTTTTATTATGTAATTAGCATAATACAATTTTACTTGACAAATAAAATGTTAAGTTTTGATTCATTATGAATTCTCCTGAAATCTTTTATATCCAGTAGATTAAGTGGAGTCTGCGCTACCATTATGATGCAACATGATTAGATTTTCGATTCTAAAGACACATTTGACTGTACACAGCCGTTTTGGCACGACAGCATGGAGATATTCTAATCGCTGAAATTAGAAAGTTGTATTAAGTAAAGTATTAGCTAACCCTACACCCTCTGACTACCTTCAGAGTGTCGCTATAATGTCCATAAAAATGTGCACAAATCCTGGGGTGTGACAACTCTGTGCGGAGTTTACTCCCTAATGAACGTATAACTGAAGAGTATGCGATCAGATATAGATCAAAACTTTAAATTGAGTCATAAATGATGAATGTGATTCATTCTTACAATTAGAAATACAGTCTAAATTTGAAAATCACTTAAAATTGAAGTCATATTAAATTCGGAGCTTAAAAACAAATATAAATAAATTCTAATAAATAACACAATTCTTTTCAGAAGCACTAGAAAAGGCTTACATGCATTTAACCTTTGACCATGCTGTTAGTTTCGTCAATAAGCTAAGAGATGGACTTCTACAAACTCATGCTGTAGTTAAGGTTAGTTCTTGATTAGTGCAAGCATTCACTCATTATTAGTTCATAATAAAGTCACGTTTTGTTTACATATTATTACATCATTATTCATGTATTGTTATTGTAAAGTGTTACCAAGAAAGATGTAAGCACATTGTATAAAGTGCATCAAAGTGGATATGTCTCTGTAGTACAGCACAGTGGCTAAGTGGTTAGCATGGTTGCATCAAAGTAAGAATGTTGCTGGTTCGACCAGGAGGCCTTTCTTTGTGGAGTTAGCTTGTTCTTCCCATGCTCATGTGGGTTTCAGATTAAGAACAATTGGCTTTGTACTACTACAGTAAAATCAAAGTTCACTGTTTAACTCTGGGTTAATATGTGAGAAAATCCTTTTGTGGTACATGCAAATAAATCACCTACCAAAGGTGCATTTAAACAATGAAATGATGTGCTGTAATGTACATCTAAGTACAATAATGTTGGATAACTGCTGTATTTAATGTATCACATCTAAGAACTGCCTCAGTAGTTTTGTTGTCTGTTATTCCAGGGACCCTCCATGGTGCTAGAGCAAACATACACATTCGATGCATACTTGTGGCCTGTTTCCACTATGCGAGTTGTCATTGGGGTGGTACCTTTTCAAAAGGTACACATTTCTACTTAAAGGGTTGATATTGGTACCTCAAAAGTATATGTTAGTACCTAAAAAATTAAGAGGAACGCTTTTGTAGTTTTTAGGTACTAATATGTACCCTTGAGGTATTAATAAGGACTTTTTAGGTACAAATTTGTACCTTTTGAAAAGGTACTACCCCAGTTACAGCTCACGTTCCTTTATTTCTGAGAGTGTACAGTAAGGTATGGTACAGGTCACCTTTATCCAGCTTGCGTTTCCATGGCCAAAAGAGTACCCATTTGGTGGGTGTGGTGAAGAACAGAAAGTTTCAGACGACGTAAATTTTACTCGAGGAAAGTCACAGTAAAACTGCACAGGTTGTTCACATATCATATGAGAAGCACTTCTCAAAAAACAGATGCTTTACACACATAAATACTTGTGTATAAATGTTCATTACTAAACTTTTTATGAACATGATTTGATTATAACTGCAGATTATGATGAGCGAAATCGCCTACTGTAATTGTCGTATTTATATAAAATAAATAAATAAATGCCACATATATGAACACATACAGCCCCTTACAGTCTCCGATATGTTACCAATTACAGAAAAACTACACACAGCATACATTTAGGCCTTATTTGAGCCAAAAAAACAAAACGAAACATAGCCCACAGTCAGTGCAAACCTCTCATTTGTGTCTTTAATTTTCACCAGCACATGTAACCTCTGTTAGAAAGTAATTCCATCATTCCGAGTTTATAATAGTCCAAAAGGCGATGATAATAGTTAAACATGGCAGTTTGTTCATGTTTTATGTTGCAGAAAGCATCATTTGCTGCAATTTTTCCGGCTTCTTCTTTGTTTTTTCGTGCTTCACTTTTGCATTTGTCCCTTTCTGAAAGGATCGGATGTCAAAAGCACTTCAATAATCATGTGCATATTATTAATATGAGCTCAAGAAGTTCGTTATTTTAAATATAGACTCGCGACGAGCTCTCTGGAGAAAGTGAAGCCACTCAGTTTTAGACAAGCTCGTAAAACAACAACAGGACACATCAAATTTTGTTCTTCTTGGCTTTGTGGCTGTTCATCAAGACGACGCTAAGATTTGTTTGAGCTTGGGTCGACCATGGCTTGTTATTATATGTATATATCAAATCAAATCAAATCACTTTTATTGTCACATCATCAGCAGCACGTGTGTATGTATTACAGTGTAATATATGTCTCGGCTATGTTTTTTAAAAATGGCGGTTCCTTTGTTTTCATTCTCCTGCTTCTGCGAGTGACGTATCTTTGTAAATCAATAGCATTTAGCTGTGCTTCTAGCTCCGCCTTTTGGTACTCTTTTTTCATGCTAGGTACCCTTTGCAAAGGGTAACCAAAAAGTGGTATGGTATAGTTCGCTTTTAGGCATTTGACAGTGGAAACGACAATAAAAGCGTACCAAACTGATCCGTACTGTACCACTCAGTGGAAATGGGCCATTAGATGTAGAATGAAAAGTGTTTATGTATGGAATAAAAGATAACAGTTGCAATGCACGTTAGCTTGCTTATTTTTCACAAGTGTGTAATTTATTCGTCATACTAAAAAGTACCTTTATTTCACAGCTCAGGTTCACTTTGCTGTTTGTAAATTTTCATACTAAGTATGGTTTCAGGAAACTCTGACTTGTTAAACTGTGTTGGTAACTACAGAATAGCAATGCAGGAAACACATTTGCATGATAAAATATTGTACAAACCCTTAACACACTTTTTATGAGTAAAAAAGTGTATTGAACTCCAAACAAATCAGAGATAGATAAAAAAAAAAACTGTTTGTAGCTGCCTTTAGAAATGCGACTGTTTGATTATCTCCATGTGGGAAGGTAAAGCAATGAAAGTGTTCGTGTTTAGAATTCATCTCGGATGTGTTTTCATTGCACTTTGCATCTTGAGCAGAGGGGTTTAGTCCTGCTCTAAATCACAGGATGGATTGTTAGGCACGCGTGTTATTAATTTTTTTCAGGTCCCGTGGCGTCTGTATGAATCTTAATGCTGCTGACTGGGCTGCTTGTGTTATCGACTTTCTTTAAAATATGAAGAGGCTTGCTGGAAGCGCCCAGGGTCATTAGCTGATGAGTGGGCTCAAATCATTCTCCGAGGCTGTGTGGCTTCACCGTGTTAAATGCGTTCCTAAAATATTCATAATCATACTCGCTCACACGCACACGTAACACTCGAGTGGGGTGGTTGAGCAGAATGTGTGTGTGACAATCAATATTTAAATGCATTCCTGTTTTTGTGTGTGTGGTTAATTAGCTGCAGTTCTTAAGCCAAGAAGTTTGTGAGCAGATTAAGGGTAGCGCTGTCAGTGACAAGATAATTGCTGTTTCATAAGTGCTTGTGCTTATGACCTGGTTAGAATCACAATCTGATTGTTGCATTGAATATGAAGGACACTGGGTTGTGGTTTTGCATGTTAGGTTGCTTTAAAAGCTGCCTTAGAGTGCACTGATAATTTGTTAAATAGTTTCTGATACAGCAGTTGTGTTGCATAGTAAGTTTTAAAAAAAAGTCTTGTATGACATATTTATATAACCTTTTGTGTGTATAGTTGTTTGGTTCTGCTAAAGTTAAAGGTGCAGTAGGTGATTGTCTGAAACATTTTTTGTTGTGCTGTTGAAAGTCTCTTTACATTCCAATAGTAATGATCAAAGTAAATGATCTAAATGTATTTTTAAATTCTGCGTAAGGCATAAGACAAAAAAATTTTCACCCAATTAAAATTTGTCGGACAGATAATTCCCATAATTCCGATAAGTAGCCCAAACTGTCTGTAAACAAATGTAGATTTGTACCTATGCGCATCTCTGTTCATGCAGATCTGCCATTAACACGTGCACGAGTGGATGTGAGCCGCAAGTTTATGTGAACACGAAACACATGAGATCACAGCGGTAAAATGAAATGCAGAATCAAAACTTTTTAAAATCCGGAATTAATATTGGACAGGTTATGTTCTGTTGTAAAACTATTTTAGTCACGCAAAGCTTATATAGATGTTGTTTTTATGTATGGGTTATATGCACAGGAGTGTTGTTCAGCCACTGAAATCTTCCGGCAAAACATTGATGTGACTATTTTCAGTTTCATATAAGGGACCTTTTACAGCATCGATGATGTAGAGTTTTATTTAGTTTAACAACAAAACATCAGTAAATAGTGCTATTCTGCCTAGCCTGCTTTACTGAGCTGAAGTTGGTTTTATATTCACATTGGTTCATTTTTGAACAATGACAGCCTGTGACGCGCTCCCTATATTGTTTACAGCTACTCTGATTATTTAGTCTGAAATAGCATGTAAGTGTGGCTTAGTAATTAGTGTAATTCCTGCACGCTGCTGGCCAATCAGAGAAATGTAAAAACGAAATGTAGAAATGTAGAAACTAGTGGGTTGTCTGCTGTCATGTTGCGGTGCAGGCATTCGTGTTTCAGGAGGCGTTGCTTTGGACGGCAGGGGTGGGACTGTGTTTCAAAGATATTATGCTAAACGGTTAGCATTTTAGCAGATCACCTACTGCACCTTTATTGTTTAAACTCCATTTATTTGCCTTTAGTACTAATATCCCTTGCTAAGGAATAAATTCAACCCAGGCTCATTTTGAAAATGTAGTCCCGTGGACGTTTCTGGAGACCGCAAATTATGTAGCCGGAGGTACGAATGGCTTCATTTCATTTTTTAAATGAATTCTATGGGGCGGTATGACGCCGGTCCTCTTCGTGCTTACCAGCTGACCGTTTACCTCCGTGTGGAGGGTTTTCCCACCGCAACCAGTTTGTCCCATTAGCTCAACATGTTACATCGGTGGACTTGAGATGCAGAGAGGAGTTGACGTCGATGACGGGGTTCGAGTCCGGGGAAGAGCGGTTCCAGAAATCAGGTAAGACAAAAACAGAATCCAAAAAATAAAATGAACAAGTTAACAGGGTGAGAATGCAGTAAAATTCGAAAATGTGGTAAAAATCAGACAAGGGCTTTTCTTTTTTTGAATTGCTTTTGTAAACCATTGGTTGGGTTTAGGGAAGTAAGTGGATGGGCGGGTCAATTGCTAAAATTGGTTGGGTTTAGGGAAGGAGGAGGGTGGGTCAGTCAGTCGATTGGCCAGCCGGCCATTCAGTCTGACAGTCAGACAGACAATAGGTCGACAGCGGCCTCTGGTGGGTTTATGCGAGAAAAGTGGGTGCGAACGGCACTCACAAGAGAAATTTGAGATATAAAAAAGTGCACACAGAGGCCTCTTGTGGATTTGCGAAAACAAAAACTGCAAAAATACGCACCATGTTCAGACAATTTTGAATTTTTTTATTTATATTTTATTTTTTTGAACTTATTAAACTTTCAGATGATGTATGAATCTCAAATTCAAAAAATGTACACTTACGGCTGGTTTTGTGGACCTGAATCACATATTTTTAAAATAGTAGTGAAAATTAATGAGTTCTGGTCTGATGCGCTGCAGTTTGTTTCAGTGACACGATGCAAAAATGTGCATTAGGATAATGTGCCCTTCAAGTAAAGTCATGACATAAAGATACATCAAGAGCTCATGAATTTATATGTTACATTTAGCTAAAACTAAAGTGGTAATTAATTAAGTGTACATTAATTAACAAACATGAACTACAAGTAATTAATGTAGCAACTCATGTGAGTTATGTCGTAGTTAAAGTAAGTTCATAATTAGCACATGCCTTAACTCATCATTATTTAATAAGGAAGTTATGCTTCATTTACATATTAGTACATTATTATTCATGTACTGTTATTGCAAAGTGTTGCCTCTTTTTTTAATCTTTGCAATAGATATAGTTCACAGACAACTAATTGCAAGCAAAATGTGACTTTCATTTACAGTAATAAATCCTTAAATTATGCATCAATCTCCGATAGTCGCATTGCCTCGTTTTTTTTGTGTCAGTCTTGTGAGTTCAAAGAACTGAAACTGGATATTTGCTTTGACTGATTTGAATTAATGACTCATTAGTTTGAGACTTAATTGATCAGGGGTGCATTTCCCAAACAACGACGTACCTCACAGCTGAACTATCATAGTACAATGCATCGTTTGGGAAAAGAGCGATGTGATGACGAGTGTTGCCCAAAACCCGCAGTTTCTCTGTTGCAGATCCATCGTTTGAACCAAGTTTATGTTATAACATAAAACGCCCATATAATGCTCGAAAGGGGGTGGAGCAACAACTTCTTTAGAGAAGAACCACATAATTTCTTTGTGCAAATGATATTGTTTTACACGCACACGCATTTAAAAAAAAAATCCAATATTAGTTTTGGTAAAAACATGCACTCGTTTTCCAAATTAATTGAAATATATGGAAATGGCCCATATAGGGCCAATGCTAACTTTACAAATATTATTGAGAACATCCCATATTCTATTCTAAAACATAAAATCACTTACAAAAGCTAACACCTATGCTAATATCATATAAAAAAAACATAAATAAATAAATAAATAATGAAGCTATTTATTAAGAAATTAAATTAAATATTTGTTATTTAATTTTAAAAATCATACATTAATAATAATAATAATTTATTATTATTATTATTATTATTATTATTATTATTATTATTATTATTATTATTATTATTATTATTAAGTAAGGTATTGTTTATTTATTTATAATTTTTTTAAGTCTACTTTTACAATTTGACACATGTAAATCACTGCAGAAATGTTATTAAAAGCATTAACGTACGCTATGATATGTTTTCACAAGCTTCGAAGATGCTTATAGCTTTCGTCATGAGCACCCCAGTTTAATTTATGAATGAATCTTTCTGTTTGAGTTGCACATCATCAGGTAAACTAAAATGAATTAGCTTGTTTACTGATAACACTAATGCATCTTTCAAAATATGACTTTTTTTCCAGTGTGAAATAATATAGAACAGCGTGTTTTTATGAGAAAGTGAGATAAAAATAAAAATATAACATTGTGCTTTGGAATGTAATGAATTATAAACAGTTCCCAAAATAAATATAATAAAAATAAATACACTCTCTACCCTAAAGGTAAATATTAGTTCTTGAAAAAGGTCCAAATGTACAGTGTACTGTTTAAGTGCTAATAAATACTTTTAAAGTATTTGTGGAACCTACCCCAAATTTCCACGAACTGATGTTCTCTGTTAACTATTCCTGAGTTAAAATTTGTATTTGTAGTGTCAATGATAGTGTTGATAGATTGTAGTGTCAAATGCAGCATGTGACCTGTTTTTTTAAAGGCTGTCAAAATTTTGCTGAAGTGATATGATTATAAAGGCACAAAAGAGATTCCCTTACTCTAAAAAGTGTTTTCTATCACTATTTATCAACACAAACTTCTATTGATACAAAAATGTTTTTGTATACACCGTTCGTCATACAGATGTTGTAACTTATTGAAGGAGTTGAAATTATGTTTCTAATTTTTGTGACTTACATTTGCATTCATTCATTTAACAGACACATTTATCCAAAGAGATTTACAAGGGAAGAAGCACTTTAAATCTTCAGAGAGTAAATGCTAAGACAATGTTTTATTTTATTTTTTTCAAGCAAGTGCATGGAGAGGAGAAAATGCAACCCTGGCTCATTCTGAAAATGTACCCCTGTATACATTTCTGGAGTGCGCCAAACACATCCCAGGAGGTACTTTTTTGCAGTTTTTGTTTTCGCGAATCCACCAGAGGCTGCTGTGTACACTTTTTGAGATCTCAAATTTCTCTCGTGAATGCCATTTGCGCTGCTCATCTATCGTAAATCCACCAGAGGCCGCTGTTGACTGACTGTTTGACTGACTGACTTATCAACCAACTGACCCATCCTCCCCCTTCCCTAAACCCAACCAATAGTATTTTCTAAAGCACAGATTGACCCGCCCACCCACTTGCCTAAACCCAACTGACAATTTTAAGAAGTATTCCAGAAAAAGAAAAGCCCTCGCCTGATTTTTACCACATTTTCAGATTTTACCACATTCTCACATTGTTGTTTACTTGTTTATTTTATTTTTTGGCATTCTTTCTGGAATCATCGTGAGAATCAACTTCTCTCTGCATTCCAAGTCCACCGACTTTCTTGGTGAGCTACTGGACAAACTGGTAACAGTGGGAAAGCCGTCCATATGGAGGTAAGCATTCTGCTGGTAAGCGTGAAAAGGAACAACGTCATACTGCCCCGTAGTGTTAGTTTTAAAGATGAAATGCAGCCATACGTACTTCTGGCTACATAATTTGCAATCTCCAGAAATGTATATAGGGCTACGTTTTCAGAATGAGCCTATGTTGCTAAATTGTGTTCTACAGGTGGTTTGTCAAGCCCACTTCCTTGTGTGAAGCACAGAATTGCACAATGCTGTGCTGTGTTTCCTTGACTGTCCAAAGTGTGTGAATAAGATGCACATGATTGGTCTTGATGGTTACTGTGGTAAAAAAAAAAAAATGCAACTGTACTAAATGACAAGTTTGAAATATTTGTCTAACAAAATAGAGTTAGAGTAGCAGTTATCCAGATATAAGCACAATTACTGTATAAAGATGTCTTATAGATAATATTAAAACTAAATTATATATAAAACCATTTGGAAATTGACTCATTTTACAAGTCACCTAGAGTTTTAAACAGCACGTTTAGCAAAGCTTAGCATGAACCATTGAATAGCATCAGGCCATTAGCATCTCGCTTAAAAAAATCTAAAAAATAATTGTGATAATTTTCTTATTTAAGGTTTGACATTTATTTAGTTGTAAAATTGTAGTTGGTCATGTAAATTAAAAGTTGCTAGTTTCTAGGTCGACATAGCTAGGATACTCTAATTCTGGTGTAATGATCAAGGGACTTTGCTAACATACCATGGTTGCCTCAGATGCATTGATATTACACAGCACTGTTACCTATAGCTGGGGACTATTTTCAGCTGCTGCGTCATACCATTTCAACTTAATGATTTATGCTAAGCTATGCTAAAATGGCACCCAGGGAGCGGCTGAATGGATTTAAAAACGGTTGACTCAACTGCTTAACATAGGGAACTTGAAAAATCTGCTTGTTTGCAAAAAATAAATAAAAATCAATTATCAATATTGTCAGTTATGAAGTTACCACAGAGCAACACTGTAAAAGAAATGCTGGCTTCCACACAATTCCTTCCTTCATGTTGTCCACACAAATCGATTCAGTAACTTAATTGTTTTAGCAAATTTAGGTACATTGAACATAAAACAATTGCTGTCCCAAAAAAAACTCATGAATTGTGTTGTTTCAGCTCATTTTAAATAAGTTTGAACAAGTGAAGAGGGGAATGCTAAAAAATGCAAACCCTGACACAAAAACACCCAAGTCAAAGCAAATGAAAAAGACGAAGCTATCTTTCATTCTTTCTATCTTATCTCCTATTCAAAGTTTGCCCTCAGCCACATGCAGTCACAGCATCATCTCCACTGAAAGCTGAGCCGCCCTCCCAGAGAGGCTAGACAACATATGGTGCCGTCTCTCAACACAGAGCGGTGTGACAGTCTCACACAAAGAGGGAGAGAGAGAGACAGAATGAGAGAAGAGGAAAAACACAAGTGCCTGGCTGTGAGAGGTTAAGGAAGGGGAAATAAGAACCTGCTGTAAGAGGAAATGTAGCTTTGGTGATTTATTCATTGAGCTCGTGGCCACATCCCAGCACTCTTCTTCACCCTGATGGAGTTAATGCATCTTTAACATCAAACTTTGACCATTGTCTTCAAGTCTGGTCCACGTTGAAGCTTATTCTGGCAATAAAAAGCTGCTTTAAAGTGAACCTATTATTCATTAATTCTTAGTTCCTTATTTATTAGGTGTCACCACAGCGGAAGGAACCACTAACTATTTCAGCATATGTTTTACACAGCGGATGCCCTTCCAGCCTCAAACCCAGTACTGGGAAACACCCATACACTTTCATTCACAGACACACATGCACTACAGTCAATTTAGTTTATTCAATTCACCTATAGCGCATGTCTTTGGACTGTGGGGGAAACCGGAGCACCTGGAGGAAACCCAAGCGAACACAGGGAGAACATGCAGACTTCACACAGAAATGCCAACTGGCCCAGCCAGGGCTCAAGCCAGCGACCTTCTTGCTGTGAGGCAACAGTGCTAACCATTGAGTCACTATTCTTCCCCTGGATCTGTTATGACCCTTTTAAGATAAGATGTAACTAGATGTAAAATACGTTTCTGGTGTCCTTAAAGTGTGTATGTTAAGTTTCAGCTCAATACAACCCACAAATATTTTTTTATATTTCTTTGAAACTGCCCCTTTTAGGCCATGCTGTTTTGGTAACTGTCTCTATAAATTCAAATGAGATTGTGACCCTTTTTAAAAGAGGGCGGAGCTACAAACATCTGTGCATCAGCATAGTGGCAGATTCAAAAACAGGATTAACCTCAACTCTGTGAAAAACTGAAAAATAAGTGTCTCAAAATAAGAACGCAGTCTTTGAATTCTATATTGTGGTCATTTGTGCATAAAACTCCATGTTAAAGTAATTTATAAATCAAAGTGTCTCTGCAGAAATTTATAAATTGTATTTATTAATTTATTAAATTATTTTTTTTACCTTTAGGAACTGGCTATAATCCCACATTGTTGCCACACAACTGTGATTAAACCAACCTGATCTCACAAGGAAACGTAAGTATTTTACGTTTTGGCAGTTTAGTGGCTAATTCGTACAAATTCGTACGAGTTCAGTTGTACAAAAATGTACGATTTTAAAAAGGAGGCGTAGCACCTAACCCCACCCGTAACCCCAATCGTCATTGGGTGATGAGCAAATCGTACTAATTTGTACAAATTAGATTGTACAAATTCATACGAATTAGCCACTAAATCAAAAAGTTACGAATTGCCGTGAGATTGCGTTGGATTAAACCCCTTAATAAAGTGATTTTTGCATAGCAGGTTAAGTCTTGTTCTCATCAAGAATGATTTCTAAAATGATAATGATAAATACAAAGTTTTAAAAATCTTCCCAATTGAATGAGAATAGTGAAATCTACACTATAACTATGGCAATAATGGCAGAGGGAAATAACATAATTAAGGTCATCTTCAAAACTATTTTTATGAAGAACAAAATCACTCGTAGTATCTATTTTCAAGAGTTCACACTTAGCTGATGATTGTTAATAAAGCGTGTTTGGCATGCTGTCCCGGGAGAGAGCCCTGAGCTCAGAATATCATTGAGCCCGGGGCTCCCTCCCGTTTGGAAGGCGAGAGGAGAGTTTGAGCTCAGGTGGGTCTCGAGAACTCCCCTACTGTAAACTGCTGGGATATATCTGACTAAAAGTTGCCTTAGAATGCCATTTTGATTAGTCAATGTACCTATGGTGCTTGTCTTTGGATGGTGGGAGGAAACCGGAGAACCCGGGGAAAACCCACATGAACACAGGGAGGACATGCAAACTCCGCACAGAAACGTCAACTGGCCCGGAGAGGAACAGACCAGTGGCGTTCTTGCTGTAAGGCAACAGTGCTACTCACTGGCCGCCGTGCCGCCCTTTCGATGAAGGGGAGGAGTAGGGGTGAAAGGGGGGATTCTTTTGTTTTGACTTTGTATCTGTTTTTGTAGCCTGTGCCTTTTCCTACATGCATGTCAGAGCCAAAGAGATCACTCACGATTGCTATGACCGGTGAAGCCTCTCTTGCTGCATCTCACGCATAAGCAGCACAGTGACAGACAAGAATGAAGCAGATCTCCCTCACTACAGTAAGAACTTTCCCAAAGGTTAATAGATGTATTTGTTGTGGAGTTAATTCAAGCCTTTCTGCAACAATGAGTCACACACAATGTTGTTATAAAGTTTGTGTCCATGCATGCGCTCACACACACACACACGTTTAACTTTGCACTGTATTTGCACCTCAAATGTGACAGGATACACATTAATATCCACTGCTGTATGGATATTCATTATGTTAATGTACAAAATGAACCTGTATTAAGTCCATGAACCTGGATTGAAGCGTGTGTTTTATAATTGTACTGACATGTGGCTGTGGTGAAGAATTAGAAAGCAATTTTACTGTCTTTATTACAAACATGCACCATTTAAGAAATGTTTTAAACTTGTAAAGCTCATTCTTGAGGTGCTGCTGATCACAGAGAGCTGAACAGATCTTTTAATCCCACTTGCTTTGCACATGTCCTGTCTTTTTGATATGATTATACGTGTTACTACAGATAATATGCGTCTGTCAATCAATTTGGTGGGCGGGGAAACTGCACTCCTACGTCACGTTGTGGTGGGCCTCAAAATAGAAGGGATTTGGATCCTATTTTAAAGTCAGGAAATTTAAAAAAAGAGACTTGCTGTTTTTATATCACCCAAATATGACTGTGGACACACTTTACCTACACACAGTTCTGCCTAAACAGCTTCCAAAAGATGATTTTCATCATACGTGCCATTTAATGTAGCAAAAGACCCAATTTCAGATGGGATAACTGCAGCACATGCTTAGAATAAGCAGGCCACTATAATGGTGTAGATGCAAATAAAAATAAGTATAGCTAGTAGCATTCTTGACTTAAATAGGCCTACACACAGTGAAAAATAATATTGACGTTTACACGGCTGTATAATCTTGATGTTTACACCTGGCATTTTTAAAATATCTGATTGAGAAAAGGGCAAGTGCAAATGCCTTCCTAAACAAGATGGATATACTGTAAATCTGATTGCTCAAATTATTTTAGGCAACATAGCCTCATTCTGATAACGTAGCCCTATATACATTCTGGAGATTGTGAATTATGTAGCCAGAAGTACTTCACGCTTACCAGTTGACTGCTTACCTCCATATGAATGGCTTTCCGGCTGTTACCAGTTTGTCCAGTTAGCTCGCCATGAACGTTGGCGGACTTGAGATGCAGAGAGGAGATAACCACGACAGTGGGGTTTGAGTCCAGTGAATATCGGTTCCAGAAAGTGCGTAAGATAAACAGAATCCAAAAAATAAAATAAACAATTAAATAACAGGGTGAGAATGTGGTAAAACGTAGAACAAGATCTGGATTGCTTTTAAAATTTAAAAAAGCACAGAGTACAGATTTGCGGGTCAATCTGTACTTTTGAAAATACTATTGGTTGGGTTTAGGGAAGGGGGAGGGTGGGTCAGTCGATCCGTCAGTCAGTCAAACAATCCGTCGACAACGACCTCTGGTGGATTTACGTGAGAACAGCATGTGTGAATGGCACTAGCGAGAGAAATCTGAGATCTAAATAATTTTACATAGCGGCTTCTAGTGGATTTGTGAAAACAAAAACTGCAAAAAAAAAAAAAACGTAGCTCCTGGCATGTATTTGGCGATCTCCAGAAATGTATATAGGTACGTTTTCAGAATGAGCCTGGGTTGATTCTTTTATTTGAATTAAATTAACTTTTCAAGTCATATCAACTTACATCAACCCAACTAAAAATATTAGGTTTAACTTTGTATAACTTAAAATGTAGTTAAAGCAACATAAAAATATTTGTTGTCTAAACTTTTTGTCTTTACTTTTTTTTACAGTGCTGAATAAACTGGACAATTGTTAAATGCATTTGATTGTTGAAACCACATGTTAATTTTTCTCCTACCAAAGTGTTAAGCGCAAAAGAAAAGGCAATGCCACAGTTTTAGGATGTAATTTTGAGGGGGGGGGGGGGGGGGTTGTTTTTTTCTATTTTTGAATAGTCATTAACTATTTAATGATACCATTTGAATGTTTAATTAATATCAAATGGCAGCATTAAATACAATGATGCATCATGCACCTGTAAGCCTATCTCTGTGAATAGATGGAAAATAATAGAAAAATATAGGGTTTTGTTCATTGACAAAAGGTACAGTGTTTTGTGTTAGACAGATGTTATACACAAATTAATGTAAACTGTTCAGTATTTTGAAAAAAATGTCTTGTGCATATCTGTGTGTCAAACTGGAGGTTTCACTTACCCTATAATGACAGTAATTATAGAGTCCGCCTTGTGCACTCATGATGATGTTTTATAGGAACATGAGTGAAGTACAAAGCCTCCTGTAGCCTACATATAACATAAATTGTAAGCTGTGTAAGATATATAGCTTATATTTCTGCAAAAAATAATAATAATAGTAATTAAATAAAATGCTGTGCATCTGATACTTTAGTTGCCATAATTAATTTAGCATATAGAGCAGGATTTGAAGATCAGAAACATTAGTTTAGGGGAGTCGCATTTATATGGCCAAATGTAAATGGAACCATTTTCACAAATCAGATTGCTGTCCAATTAAAGGTTATGATAGTTTTAGATTTTTTTATTAGTTTTAGTTTTTATTTCGTTTTGACTTTTTTGTTTTCAAATTCAGCTAGTTTTAATTGGTTTTTAGAGGTAGATTTACTAGTTTTTATTAGTTTTTACATTTTGAAATCACTTAGTTTTAGTTTAGTTTTTATTAGTTTACAGTTGTTCTAAACAAGGATATTTCGATTTGTTCATGATCGCCATCACTAATACAGAAATAAAACCCATTTTTGGGCAGAAATGTGTTAAATTATTTATCTTAAGACTCTGTATTTAATGCTGTCGCGTGCTGCTGTCAGGTCCACTCGTTGTTTTTGTCGCGGGAGAAACAGCGAAGACTGACTGGAGGAGAACCAGCTTGATCTTGCCAATGACAGCAGGATTACAGACTCTGAATTGTCGTATGGGTCAAACACCTGGCAGTGCAAAGTAAATAGATTTACTTCTAAAAGGCATACGGTTTATGTATTAAATACATTTACAAAGACAAAAACGAAGGACTTTTTTGCTATAATGTTATCTAGTTTTAGTTAGTTTTGTATGTACACAATACAGTTTCAGTTAACAGAAATTTATTTAAATTCTAGTTTTTGTATTTTCGTTCATTTTTGTTAACTATAATAACCTTGGTCCAATCAGAGAAAACACATTAAGTGATCAGATGTACACTGTATATGGCTAATATTATTCATCCAAGAAATCATGTTAAAAGCACATGAAAGCCATGTGAAACAAATTGTTAAACAAGGTTTTAGAACTATTTATGTGGAAAATCATGTTTTTTTTCACATGAAAATGTTCCAAAACCATGTTTCACGTGTGTTTTATGTGTACTTTTAACATGTGATTGCACGTGAAGTGTTTTCTTTCTGTAAAAAATGTAATCCACAGTTTAACAGAAAATGCAGAAGTAAACTTAACAAAAGGAGTAACAGTTTTTAAAAGATCTGATTCCATGAACTTTACTTTGTTAGTCCATTGGCAGCTATAGATTTTTTTCAGAACTGCTTACTGCATTCTTGAAACATTACTTTATTTCAGGGCAGACAAAATTAAATAAATACTACAAGATCAAACATTATTTAAAATCCTGATCCTGCTGTGCATACTCAAAGGTCTTTCAAAGAAAAAAGTTCCTCGTAAAGTTTCACCTGTAATAACTGTTCTTTTCTATAAAAAAATCTGCATATCTGTTCTTTTCTTCTTCATTTTAATCACATGCTAATTTGTTGTTGTGACTGAAATCACCTTTGAATTATCAACGGCACTGTAGCCATGAAAAGATGGTAGCCAGAATTCCAATCTAGT
Source organism: Danio tinwini (assembly GCA_903798205.1). Lineage (NCBI taxonomy): Eukaryota > Metazoa > Chordata > Actinopteri > Cypriniformes > Danionidae > Danio > Danio tinwini. The sequence continues at coordinate 2,480,083 of CAIGQZ010034999.1, read as the reverse complement.
TACTGTTCACGTCAATTCATTCATTCATTCAGTTTCATTCAGCTTATTCAGGGGTCGCCACAGCAGAATGAATCACCAACTATTCCGGCATATGTTTTATGCAGCGGATGCCCTCCCAGCCACAACCCAATACTGGGAAACACCCATACACTCTCAAATTCACACATGCACTCATACACTACGATCAATTTTGTTTACCTAATTCACCTACAGGGCATGTCTTAGGACTGTGGGGGAAACCAGAGCACCCGAAGGAAACCCACATGCAAACTGCACACAGAAATGCCAACTGGCACAGCCGAGATTAGAACTAGCAACCATCTTGCTGTGAGGTGACATTGCTAGCCACTAAGCCACCGTGCCACCTCTCACATCAAATCATCATTTATTATTCATTCATGAGATTGGCATGTGCCAGGTTAAGAACCACCTTCATTCTGAAACATCTCTCCAAATGCAAATAAACTTGGAACATGCCACGTGCAAAATGTTACCAGGTGTAAAACAGCCCCAAGACACTATTTCAAAACAACCTTATGGCAGCTTTCTTTCTTTTTTTTTTTTTTGGTGACCTGCAAAGCTATTGCAGGTCTAAAGAGAACATACTGCCTGGAAGTTGAATTGGGAAAGCCCTGATTGTCTCTCCTGTGCAGTCATTTCCGTTGCCTTGAAAGAAAGCAAAGAGAAAACAGAGTGAATCAATAACTCATTAGAGAGAGACTATCAGTAAACTGGAGTGCCATGAGGACGGTAATGGCCAGCAGAGACTGACTGTGAAATACCACTGCAAGGCAGAGCAAACAACCCAATCTGTATTTCAAGTATTGGTCGTCCGGAAAACAGACAATTGTTATTAATATGATAAGCGGCTTGTTATACTTTGGTCAAACAACCCTTAATCCTGAATATTTAACATTAGGCACAAATGTTTAATACACAAAAGATTTCTTTTACACTGTTTACAAATGATGTGGCTTACTGAAGTTGAGTTTTTTGTTTTTTTTGTGACTTACATTTACATTTACTCATTTAGACACTTTTTTTCCGAAGCAAAGAACAAGTAAGGATAAAAAAGCACTTCAAATCATCAGAGAGATGCAATATACAAATGCTATGAAAAATCTATATTTTCATGTATTCATTTATAAAAATGTATAAAAATTAATTAATTTATTAATTTTTCTTCGGTTTAGTCTTCAATTTATCAGAAGTTGCAACAGTGGAATGAACCACCAAATACATTTTAACGCCCGCATATGTTTTTACGCAGCGGATGCCCTTTTTAGCCACAACCAGTACTGGAAAACATCATCCATACACTCTCGCATTCACACACACACAGACACACACACACACACACACACACACACACACACACACACACACACACA
>CAIGQZ010034999.1:2466967-2478682 GCA_903798205.1 Danio tinwini | reverse complement strand
CACACACACACACACACACACACACACACACACACACACACACACACTTATACACTACGGCCAATTTAGTTCATCCAATTCACCTATAATGCAAGTCTTTGGATTGTGGGGGAAGAAAACCCACACCAACACAGGGAGAACATGCAGACTCCACACAGAAATGCCAACTGGCCCAGCCAGGACGCAAACCAGCAACCTTCTTGCTGTGAGGCAACAGTGCTAACCACTGAACCTCTGTGCCATAGTCTACGTTTTTATTTCTTTTTTGTTTCTTCAAGCATAGGTGTAAAAGTGTATCCTACAGGTAGTTTGTCAAGCCCATCAGTATGGAGCACAGAATTGCATAATGTTTTCCAAGAAGTATGGTGTGCTTACTGTATAAGAAGGCGTCTCATGAATATGGAGAGGAAAAGACTGTGTCAGCTACAGGTGGTTTGTCAAGCCCTGCTCACCTACGTGACGCACACTAAGAAAAGTTGTTGTTTTTTTTCCAGAAACAATTACTTAGTTCAATATTCAATTCAATTTTAAATGTATAATGCTTTTCACAATAATTATAATATGATTTAAAAAGTGTCTGGTGCATATGGAGAGTTGAGAGTGTGTGTTACAGGTGGTTTGTCAAGCCCACTCACCTGTCTGAAGTACACTCAGAATTGCATAATTTTTTTCCAAAAAGTATGGGGTGCTTATAAGAAGGGGTCTGGTCAACATAGGCTCATTCTGAAAACGTAGCCCTATATACATTCCTGGAGATTGTGAATTATGTAACCAGATATATGTATTGCATTTTGTCTTTAAAACGAACACTATGGGGCGGTATGACACCGTTCCTTTTCGCGCTAGCAGCTGACCACTTAACTTCGTATGAATGACTCTCCTGCTGTTACCAGTTTGTCCAGTGGCTCACAGTGTACGTCGCAGGACTTGAGACACATAGAATAGTTGACCGCAGGTAAGACAAGAACAAAAGCCAAAAAATTAAATAAAGAAGTAAATAACAGGGTGAGAATGTAGTAAAATCTAAAAATGTGTTAAAAATCAGAGGGCTTTCTTTTTCTGGATTGCTTTCCAAAACACTGTCGATTGGGTTTAGGAAAGTGGGTGGGCACTGGTCAATCTGTGCTTTTTAAAACACTATCGATTGGGTTTAGGGAAGAGGGAGGGTGGGGGGATCGGTCGGTTGGTCAGTCAGTCAGTCGGCAGCAGCCTCTGGTGGATTTACACAAGAAGAGCAAGCACGAATGGCCATCGTGAGAGAAATCTGAGATCTCAAAAAGCGTACACAGCGACCTCTGGTGGATTCACCAAAACAAAAACTGCAAAAAAAAAACGTAGCTCCTGGGACATATTTATCTCCAGAAATGTATACAGGGTGATTTAAAAAAAGAATACCACAACTTTGAAAAATCGAGAGCTCTGCAAAGGAAAAAAGCAATGACTCTTTCTGTCATTGAGGAAGCTCTGAAGTTTCATTTGGTTATTCATTTGGTCACTAGGAGCACTGTTGTCATCATGTTTCTTTGATTAAATACAGATTTTTAAAGTTGTGGTATTCTTTTTGAATCACCCTATATATATATATATATATATATATATATATATATATATATAATGAGCCTGGGTTGTGTCTGGTGCATATGGAGAGGAATAGAATGTGTCAATTGACCCTTCGATAAGCCCCACCCTCCTTAGTTACTGTTGTTACGCCTGTCAAGCTTTCATGCCTGGCACGTCTATTACTATATGTCAGACATTCCCAGGGATGTAATTAGTAGTTTTTTGGTGAACAGATGAGATATCTGAGAAAGCCAGACAAAAAAGGACTGAAGTATGCATTGCAGGTGTATATTCACGAGTTAATACGCAACCGATTAGAAAACAATTTAATCAAAATTGAAGCTAGGTTAGCCTAGCCACCTCATACGCTGACCATTCAACAGCTTAGTTCATGCACAGTAGGAGAGGTGAAATTTTTAAATAATCTAATAACATCTAAATAAACCTTGATTTCTCTTTTTTGTCAAAAAGCCTGATAGACTAATTGCTGTGCAACGAAATATAGTGTTACTAACTGATGTGGAAACACACATGGACAGTGCTTTTATGTAATTCATTCATAGAAAGAACTGCCAGAAAGGGGAAATTGATGGATTTGTGCCAAATATTAGACCCTAACAATGTACAGTACCTATAACTGAAACTATGCTTGTGTGCTTTTTATACCGTTTCTATTATAATTTGCAGTTAAGTAGATGAAATAAATTAATTGAAATGCAAATTAAAGTATAAATAGCAAAAGAGAACAAATAAGATTTTCCCTAGCAGTAAATATTAATCCGACACCAAATATAAAAGCAGACACTCGCACACAAGTCATGACCAATGACTAAATCTTTAAAAGACAGACGAAAACATTGGTAATTTAACATTCGGTCTGACATGGACATGAGGGATATAAATTACTGAAAAACAGCTGCGGGTGAAGTATATTGATCGCAAGTGCTCAGTTTGTGATCACATCTCTGTTTTGTTCTGTTGATATGCAATTTTTAAATATTCTAAGCTTGACACAGATGGAAGTATGACTGGATTGTGCTCGCTCCTACAGCTATTGCAAGGGCTTAAATGGAGCAGTGCTCATAATATCAAGCGAAAAAAAAAAGAAAAAGATAGCTTTGAAACATAACCTGCTTTGTAATTCTGTAGGAAGTTAAGATCTTTTAAGGTAACGTAAGAGGTGTGTGAGTTATTACCGTCTATCACTAAATGTGTCAGGAATATCAAAAACAAAACCAACTTAACCCCACTCATTTAGCTCCCCTCACACAGCTTGATCCACGCTGGCATTTCACCCCTTGGGTTTTAGGTTTTGGAAAGGGAAAAAAATTCCACCACTCCGTCCAAACTTTTAGGATACCGGGTATTAGATTTGTACAATCCATATGCACAACGCTTTGCCTTGTTTTCCCTCGCTCTAAAGCTTGACAGACCTCCTGCGCGTAGCTACGGTTGCTAAGCTACGATTGGTGTGTGGTGGTTTTCGGGTGTGGCTTAGTGAAGGGTCAATTACAGGTGGTTTGGCATGCCCACTCACCTGTGTTAAGCATACTAAGAACTTGGGGGGAAAAATACAGAAACATGGAGTTGGAAGGAAAATGTCAGTGCATGACTTCTTAGAGTGGTTCATACTAGAGCTTCTGTGAAAAACAATATCAAGCCTGTGACAAGTCTGTTAGTGTGGTAAAGTTAATGGAAACTGTTTATACTTATGTTCAAAGTGCTAAAATGTCCTAAATCACAGATGAACTGCTTTTGATGATCTTTTCATGCCATAGGTCACACGCATTATAATAAAAAAAGCAATAGCATACTAATATACATAATAGCTTTGCATCAAATGCAATCATTCATTCTTTTTCCTCTATTAATCTGTGGTTGCCACAGTGGAATGAACCGCCAACTTATCCAGTATATGTTTTACGCAGCGGATGCCCTTCCGGCTGCAACCCATCACAGGGAAACATCCATACACACTCATTCACTACGGACAATTTAGCTTACCCATTTCACCTATAGCACATCTTTGGATTTGTGGGGGAAACCGGAGCACCCAGAGGAAATCTATGTGAACATAGGAAGAACATACAAACTCCTCACAGAAACGCCAACTGACCCAGCCGAGGCTCGAACCACCATCCTTCTTGCTATGAGGCGAACGTGCTACCCACTGTGCCACCGTGCAGCCCTTTAAATGCAATAGTTTATTTGCAATAAGTGTGTGACATCCAAAAGCATATAAATTAATAAATCACTAATCCCAAGAGGTTAAGATGTTAAACAACTGCATGGTAATGTAAACATATCAAAATTGAAAATCAGATTTTTTTTCTGAGAAAATAAAATCAGAAGGACAGGAAAAAAAAAGTGTGAAATCAAACTTGTAATTGAATCAGTTGAATCAGTGTCTTGAGTTATGAAACAGAATATCTTGTTCATTTGTCAAACAACCACCTAGAGCAAACTCTTAAGCTCCAAAGCACAATGTTAGCAGCTTTACATGCACCTTAATATATAGATTTACATAGCCAGCAGTGATTCATGACAACTTTAAGAATCACTCACAATTCTAGGACTGTAGCAGCAATTTTAGCACAGTCAGGCACAAATCAAATTGTGTTTTGTACAAATACACTAGCTTGTTTCAAATTTCGTGTTGTATTGAAAACAGTAAAAGAGCCGCAGCCTGACTGAGAACTGTTTCTGTAATTTCCATCTTGCTGCATCAGCTGAACACCAGCATGAGGCCCCATATGCGCATCTCACACACTGCTCCCAGTGGGCACAAGCTTTGGGCACCGATACTGTCCACACATCTGCTTGGCTGCCAATAGTGCCAGCTTCCACTTCCACTGCCCTGGTTATTGGGGAAGCCCTGCTCCTTCCTCTCCATCTGGGCTGGCTAATGCAGTTAATTCTAGAGGTCTGTTGCCTGGCCCAAACGTACAGTATAGTGATTTTTGTTCTATGCACACACAACCTTCATCTCGTAATGAAAAGCTATGATAATTCTTCATGAAATAAGGACCTATATTTTGACTGTACTGTACCTGGTCAGATCACAGGGTATTCTTTACAAGCTAGGTTTAAAACATAATGTTCACCCAAAAGGAAAATGTACACACTATTTACTTATCCTTAAGTCATTCCAAACTTTTTTAAGTTTCTTTATTCTGTCAAACACTAAAAATATAAATTGAAGAAAGCTGAAAACCAGTAACAATTGACCTAAACAGTTTCCAGCTTCTTTTGTGTTCAACAGAAGAAAGAAACTCAAACAGGTTTGGAACAAGTGAATAGTGAGTAAATGATAGCAGACATTTCAGTTTTGGGTGAACTTTGCTTTTAAATCATCCCAGCAGACACACACATCATAAGATGTTAATATTAGGTTAGATTTAGGTCGCCAGCATCTAAGAACAATGTTATTTTGACGTCCAACAACAATGTGAAATGATGCTGATATTTGGTTGATTTTAGGTTGTGTTGGAAAGGGACCAAAATCCAACGTTGAGCCAACATCTTAAACCAACATCATATTGACATAAAATACTGATATTTATTCATCAGGTATCGCAACCAAAATCCATCATCTGATAGAAGTCATATTGCATATCATCCACACAACGTCAAGCACATCATTAGACGTTGATATTTGGTTGATTTTAGATTGTGTTGGAAAGTAACCAAAATGCAATGTCTGTCTAACGTTAAACATTGATGGCCTGAGTTTGGGTGCTGACGTCAACCCATATTTCATTTCCAAATAAAATGCAACATCCCACAACGTTGGGGTACAATGTCAGTCTCAACAATGCCTGCTGGGATTACTCTGACAAAATTTACCAATGTGTCCTAACCAGATACAATGTAGGGAATATCAAGTACACATTCAAATCCAACAGACATGTCAGACTTCACAATTTTTGGATGAACTATCCCTTTAAATCATTATTCTGACAAAATTTACCACTGTGTCCTAACCATATATCATTTAGGGAATACCGTGTATGCACAGACACACAGACAGAGTCCATGCTATACCCTGAACACCGCATGTTAAACCATGCCTGTTTTCAAAGCAGAATAACTCCAGTGTACGGACGCTGAAGGCCAGCTCTGTTCCTGACATATGCTCTGGGAAGAGGGCAGACTGAAGTCAGGTCCAGTGTCATGTCTGCAGCGTGGTTTTCCCTATTCCGCATGGTGAGGATCGCTTATCCCCCTGCAACTGCACATATGCTTAGGACATGGAACAGTTGGACGTGGCCGTAGGCTAAACTGGGTCAGGCTGGCACAGATGGAGCCAAACTCCCAGTGGGTCACCAGAAGCTAAACAAAAAAAGAGAGGACTGCTGTCTTTGAATCTTGACAGATTTAATCTGTCTCCTTCAGAGAGAAAAAAAATGGAAAACAAAATGTGTAAAGAAAATTTAATCCAATCTGGGTCGGGTAGCTCTGAGGATGGCAGGGCTTAGAACATAATGGATGTCTAGTTCACTTAAAAATAAAACAAAAAAAAACAAAGCCTGACATGTTTTTGTCAAAAGTGCTGCTTGATGTTGCCTTAGTTGCTCCACTCTGATGCAAGTACATCCTGCTTGTCCCTCTCAAATATAGCACAGTTCGTTGTTTTATTAAAAGGCAGCAATGTCTGAGATCCTCTGGAGGTTGTGCATCTTTTGCAAAATTTAAAGAACATGACAGTCACCCCTAAAGAGACCAAATGTCGCTTTCAAGATGAGGAAAGCTTGTAACCGCTTTAGAGTGTTGATATGTGCTGAACTGCAGAACTGAGTCCAGAGCCCAGTAATCCTGTGTTTCCTTAAATACGACAAATGTTACAGACTAAAAATGGAAACAAAAATGACCCAACAAAGAACCATGGTGAACTCAAATGGAATAATCCAAAAAATGGGGATCTTTAAGTAATATATTACAGTCAACATACTCCTCAAAGCTTGTTATGTAATACTTATTCATGGCATATTCTCAAAACACCGCTTCCTGAACATTCTTGTGTAACAAAGGTTTCCATGTGATAATGCTGTGAACTTTCTCCAGAGACCTGATGCCCAGCGTTGAATAAACTAAGCCCAGATGCAGAGTTGTCCTCCTGTACACAAGTCTTCCAAGTTTGCAAAGCATTTGTTTGTGTGTGCCACGAGTCTAGCATGTGTTTACACAACTGTATCTCTTGGAAGGAAGTCAAGTTTGCAGCTGCAGCACCAAATAATTCATCGCCCGCTCTGCGCCCAGGAGAAGCCACAGGTAGCTGATGAAGTGGCAGTGCCAAGCATCCCAACTGGCATAGACAAAGCGCAGCTGCTGAGAGTCAACGCAGCCAGATGCCGCCGTCAACGTGCCATGTGTTCTAAGAGGGGCAAGAGGGGGAGAGTGAGGCGCTTGCCAAGGCATTCTCATCTGGTGCCAACCTGACACATGTTTTTGGAACACCCCTTGATTTCCGTTCCCCACTCACTCTCCTAATTTTTCGGAAAAGAGGGGGCTTCTCTATTCTCCCGTAGTTTTTAGCGAATCCTGGGCCAACCGAATGGGATGCTGGCGCCCACTGCCGGACATGTTACCTGCTAACACCATGACTGAGAAACTACAGAGTTGGCGTACAGCCATTGTAGCCGCGCGTTAAAAATATGCTCACCGGATTGCCTTCTGCTCTTTGGTCAATCTTCGTTCTTCTTTCCAATCCAATCGGACATGCTTGTAGAGCAGCAGGAATTTCAAAATGTTTACCAAGAACACGTCTGAATCCAAGCCACAAAGAAAAGCACGCAATCCCTCATAAAATAAGGATGTTCCATTAAAACATTTTTATGTAATACAAAGCGTTGATAATCAATGTTCTGTTGAACATTTAAAGCTCTGAGGAGGGTTCCCTCGCTTCCAGCTCTTTCTGTGGTTGTGAATGAATCGTTCGTTGACGATACTACTTTTCAAACTGGAGGGGAGTTTCTGAGACAAAGCTTTCAATTTGCAGGAACATGCCATCCCTATTTACCACGGAGGGGTTTAGGGAAGTGAGAACTTTTTGAATGAGTGCCATGTCTGAACAATTCTTATTTGAGGCCCGCGACTGCCAGCTGGTGGCTAAGTGTGCCCGTGCTGTGAGCTGATGCCAAAACCAGTTGGCATGATGAAGCTTGGGTGAGAACAGTGCGATGGCAAAATGCACGCGTAGATGTCCAGACTCACCAACTGCAGTCCATCTGTCTGGATGTCTTGACAATTTTTGCTGTATTTTTATGTAGCCTATGTTTATAAAGCATTTGGTTTTTGAGCAAAAGAAAATATGTATATTTTATTTAATACTATATTGCTATTTTTTCATGTATTGTATGATGTTGTTGTTACTGACATATGTACTACAGCTACATGCTGAACGAAAGGCTACATTTCTATTTGATCCACAACATTAAAACAAAACGTTCTTCATTCAAGATTTGTCTCATAAAAAAATACTAACACTGTTGACTTTTTTACTTAATTCTAGTCTCACTTACAGTAAACGCTAACAAAAAATCTGAAGACAATGTTCACTATTATCACAGAAGGGCAAAATCCGAGTCAAGGGCAATAAAGAGTAAATGAAGGTTCCGACTGGCATCGATTTCCACACGGATGCATTCAAACGGTGCACCGCCTCCAGTCTGACATTTGGTAAGGAGCGATTCACTCTATGCATGTTTGATGATAGTCTTACAATTCTGGTATGATTTTAAACGTAGCATCACCTTAGAAAAATATAATAAAGACTAACTTTCAAGATGTCCATAAGAAGTACTCTCCATAAAAGTAAGAAACGTGGAATAACGCGTTGTATGGAGACTGAATGAACAACTTTTGTTTTGAGATTGACTTTGAAAGACCCTAGCAATCTTCACCAGTTCTTATTGTGAAAAATAATGAACGAATTAATAGACAAAACAGGACAATGTACTAACCAGTTATTTTCCATCATAAATATGTTTCCTAGACACGTTTAAATAATGACAATAAGAAAAGGAAAGGGGTTTTAAAAATAAATAAATACAAATAAAAGACCCATACAGATTGTATGAGTGACAGATTCATAGGATACAAGATGTATAAGTAGATGAATAAATGTCTGTATGTATTTATATACATTTTATTTGTGGACGTTTATAGCGACAGCAAAAACCTTGACATTACCACGTTTATGATGTAGGTCACGGTACAATAAGGTTTCATTAGTTATTTTAGTTCGTGTATTTACTAACAAGAACTAATAATTAACAATACTTGTGCAGCATTTATTAATCATAGGTAGGGCCAGACAGAATCTGCAGCCATTTTTGCTCTTTCTGCACAGAATTTGAGTAAAAATCTGCAGATTTATGCAAAATGCTTTTAGGAGTATCATAACTAAAAACTTAAAATGTTTTATAAAAAATAATAGCTTTTTAACTTTCATTTAATGTTTACAATGCAAATTCAATTAGATCCACTTGATTGATAAACAAATCAAGTCTCTCATATAGGCTAACATATCTACTTAAAAACAAAAAATATTTCTTTACAAACTGTATCAATAGTATTTGGATGCAGCCTTTATGATGCACGCTGAGATTGAATGTCAGACACAATGCACTCAATGGAGTGAGTGACGTCACTGTGGCGGGTAGGGTTAAGGGTGGGGTTAGGTGAGCGCATTAAAAAGCATTGGATGCTGCTCAGATTGCACTACACCAGGTCTGCATCCGGACCCCTCTCAACTGTATTGTAAATAAATCAAATTAATATTTTCATATTAGTCAATAATATTACTGGAATTAATTAAAAAACGTAATAAATATAAATTTACACAAGTGAATAAACAGAATCAATGATGGGCTAAAAATCTGTGGAGATCTCTGGAATTCTGCACACGCAGATTCCGTGTGGGCCTAATTATTGGTCAACATTTACTAATGCGTTATTACAATGCAAATTCGTGCTTGTTATAATACACTGAGGTAACAAACTAAGAATGACAACTTTAGTTTTATTAACTAACATTAGGAAAGATAAATAAATACTGCAATTAATGTATACATTAAACAATAAATACAAGAAATAACATTAACCAATGCAAGCTTGTTATTAAAAAACTAGTTTTTGATTAGTAACTTTTCACCTTCGCTTATTAAATGTTGAAAGAGTGTAATTAAGTAAAAACAAATTAAATTATAATTAAGTAATATTTCAAAACAAATAGCTTTTTGGCCATAAAATCTAATTGTTGTTGTTATTATTATTATTAATGATCATTAATAATTTTATAATAACATTTTATATACTTTTATTTGTGAAATTTTTTTGTCAATTTTATTTTAAAGATTGTTTCAAATTATATACACTGTAAAAAATGCATTGTAATGTCCCAACACAAATTGATAAGTTAACCTAACACTTTTAACAAATTTATGTGGATTCAACATTAAAAAATGTAATTGTCCCAATAAAATTTCAAGAATTGTGTTGTTTCAGCTTATTTTACATTAGTTTGAACGAGCAAAAAAAATGTTTTTGAGTGTATGCATGTGTTGTTTTCTGACTTAAAAGTAGGTACAATATGATAAAGATTGCCAATAATAATAATAATGATAATAATAATAATAATAATAATAATAATTATTATTATTATTATTATTATATTAATGATAATAATAATAATAATAACAACAACATATTTTATCAGAATCAGTTTTATTGCCAAGTGTGCTTCACACACACAAGGAATTTGTTTTGGCAACAGAAGCTTTCAGTGTACATAAAGTGACGAGTGACAACACAAAATTAAATACAAGAAAAGAAAAGGCAATAAACATTAAACATTAAACAGAGATGCAGTTAGTCAAAAAGATCTGGATGTTGAATTGTATGTACAGATATGTTGTAAATATACAGGTTATAAGGTGCTGTGTACAAGTGCGTATGATAAAGTATTGCACGTTTATTGCACAGTAGGGGAATATTTAACTGTTCATGAGGTAGATGGCCTGAGGAAAGAAACTTTTCCTGTTTTATATACCTTTATTTGTGAAATTAACTTCTTTAATGTCAATTATATTTTTTCAAGATTGTTTAAAATTAAATATACATGTGTTGCTATCTGACATAAAAGTACAATATAATAAAGAGTGCCAGTATAAGCATTAACATTTGCTTTTATTTGATTTTGTGTTCCCATGTTTAGACTGATGACAAAGTTTGCAGTCAACTCCTGATCAATCCTCCATCATGCTGTCCTTCCATGCGGTGTTTGTCAGGAGTCTCTCTTTAACCTGCTCTCACCTTAGAGGCAGCAGAAGAGCCATAAAGTGGCTTTTGGGAAACGTACAGCAGAGAACATCAGCCTCCTTCGACCTTAGAAACTCTCTAGCTGATGCAAAAGTTGCTCCCGTTTTCTCCAGAGTTTCTGCTTATGGAGACAAGGTAGCCATTACAGATCACAGCGGGAGCCACACCTACCGCTCCCTTTACAAAAACAGCAAAAGCCTGGCAGGACTCATCACCAAAGCACTCACCTGTCAATCAGGAGACCTGCAGGGCAAGCGCATCTCATTCCTCTGTGCCAATGATGCATCCTACACTGTGGCGCAGTGGGCGTCCTGGATGTGTGGTGGCATTGCTGTGCCCCTCTATAGGAAACATCCTCTGAGTGAGCTGGAATATGTAATTTTAGACTCCCAGAGCTCACTGCTGGTAGCCGGACAGCCTTTTGTGGATACCCTTGAGCCGCTGGCCCAGAAACTAGGGCTGCCATGCCTACAGCTTCCTGCCACATCCAGCCGGTCTGAGGACACACAGACACTGCCCGAGGACATGATCTCAGACTGGGCAGAGAGGCCAGCCATGCTCATCTACACCAGCGGCACCACGGGCAGACCGAAAGGAGTGCTCCACACCCACAGCAGCCTGCAGGCCATGGTGAATATGCATTTATTCTGTATTAGCATAGTAATGCTTTTATTTTGCATAGCACTTTTCAGGACCCCATGGTTATTTTACAAATGTGTATAATGAGGGAACCTGCTTTATTTGATTAAAAAGAGGCAGAATAAATTGGGGAACAGAATTGAAATTGTATTATTATTATTATTATTATTATTATTATTATTATTATTATTATTA
>CAIGQZ010034999.1:2436537-2466957 GCA_903798205.1 Danio tinwini | reverse complement strand
ATTATTATTATTATTATTATTATTATTATTATTATTATTATTATTATATTGTATTGTTGTTGTTGTGGTGGTTTTATTGTTTATTATTGTTATTATTATTATTATTATTATTATTATTGTAATTATATTTTATTATTATTTTTGTTTTTGTTGTGGTTTTATTGTTTATTATTATTATTATTATTATTATTATTATTATTATTATTATTATTGTTTTTGTTGTGGGGTTATTGTTGATTATTTTTACCAGTATTATTATTATTATTATTATTATTATTATTATTATATTTTATTATTATTATTATTATTGTTGTTGTTTTGTTGTGGGTTTATTGTTGATTATTACTATTATCATTTTTATCATCCTTATTATTGTTGTTGTTGTTGTTATTTCTAGATATAAAAATAAATAAATAAATAATAATAATAATTTTAAATATTATAATTATAATACAAATTTGATATTAGTCAGTAAATATATAACAACACTGTAATGCCTCAGAAGTTTGTAATAATATGAATACTAATAATAATAATAATAATAATAATAATAATAAAAATGGGTGACCAAGTGGCTCAGTGGTTTGCACTGTTGCCTCACAGCAAGAAGGTCGCTGGTTCGAGTCCTGGTTGGGTCAGTTGGCATTTCTGTGTGGAGTTTGCAGGTTCTCCCTGTGTTGGTGTGTGTTTCCTCTGGTGCTTCGGTTTCCCCCACAGTCCAAAGATATGCAGTATAGATGAATTGAATAAACTAAATTGTCCATAGTGTATGAGTGTGTATAAGTGTTTCCCAGTGCTGGGTTGCAGCTTGAAGAGCATCCGCTGTGTAAAACATATGCTGGATAAGTTGGCGGTTCATTCCACTGTGGTGACCCCTGATGAATATAGGGACTAAGCTGAATAATAACAATAATAATAATAAATCACAGCAACATTTATTTTATATTATTTGAACATTAAACCTTTTATTAAAGCTTTTATTTTCAATAACATTTCTTAAAAAATTGAGTTGAAATGTTTTTAATTTTATTTATAAAAAACTTTCTCATAGCAAAATGTGTTTAGAAATAAATGCTACAATCTATGTGCAGCATGTACTGCAAGCTGAACTACTCCAAGATTTAAAAAAATTGTTATCATGAGCCGAAAGTACTACTTGTCAGATTTCATAATACTTCACAGTCTGTGTGTTCTCAGTCATTGTAAGAATTAATGTCCAGTTGAATTATGCCACAAATACCAGTAAACTGACCACCTCCAGCCTTTGTAAATGTAACTCTCCTTCTGTAAATACTCTCCTTCCATACATTTTCAAAGGGAAACTTTTTACTTGATCTTGTCAGAATTTTTTTAAATCTTTAACTTATATAATTTTAGGTATTACTTAATTTTGTTGACTAAAAGTTACATTCCAACTACAGTTGACGTCACAATTATCCTCCTGTGATTTTCTGTTATTTTTTATCCAGAGCAAGGGATTTTTCACAGTATTTCCTATAATATTTTTTTCTTCTGGAGAAAATGTTATTTGTGATATTTCAGCTAGATTAAAAGCAGGATTTAAATGTTTTAAAACCATTTTTAAGGTCAATATTATTTGCCCATTATTTTTTCAATTGTCTACAGAACAAAGCACTGTTATACAATGACTTGCCTAATTACCATAACTTGCCTAGTTAACCCAGTTAAGCCTTTAAATGTCACTTTAAGCTGAATACTCGTATCTTGAAAATCTAGTAAAATATTACAGTATGTACTGTAGTCATGGCAAAGATCAAAGAAATCAATTGTTAGAAATGAGTTATTAAAACTATATGTTTAGAAATGTGTTGAAAAATCTTCTTTCCATTAAGCAAACATAAAAAATATACGGGGGGCTTAAACATTCAAAAGGGCTAATAACTCTGACTTCAACTGTTTATTTTAAAATGTCATTTATTCTGTGATTCAGGGCTGAATTTTCAGCATACATTACCATGATGGTTCATGAATCATTCTGATAATATATTGATTTGCACTGAAGACTGCAGTAATGATGCTGGAGTTCAATAATAGAAAAACTGTACAAAAGCACGCACATCCCTCTTAACTGGGTGCTCAGCCAAAAACGCAACAGGTGCAAAATTATAAAATCAACCAAGGCGGCGACACCAAAGCTCCAAAAATACAAATTTATTAGATTAAAAAGGCTGACACAAAGCGTCTAACGTTTCGAGCCACACGGCTCTTCATCAGACAGTGTTCATAACAATCAGGTGTTCCTATTTGTACACTTCCGGATCACATGATATCCTATCAATAATAGTAAATATTTGATCAATTAAATACAGCTTTGCTGAGCAGAGGATATAATGTAAAAAATGTTTCCAAACCTTTGACTAATCCATAATCCAGACATTGCAGTGACCTATTGTGATGTTCCATGAATGCTGAATTATATTAGTCAATAGAAGCCAAAACTGTTTTCTCTTTTCTTCAAAATAACTTCTATTGTGTTCTGCATTAAATAGAAAGTCATACCGGTTTGGAAACATGAGGTAAATGATCATATGTTTGCGTGTACTATCTCTAAATTTGTTAAAAGTACTGTAATGTAAATTCTCTGTTAGGAGTTTGTCTAAAATCACAATAACATTATTGTGTCCAGTTTATGGGAATTATTTGCTATATCATTATATTATTTTACTCATCAAATGACCACACTCTAATATTAGGTATGATTGTTACATTAGGAAATTGGTGGGTTATTCCACTGTGGTGACCCCTGTTTAAACCATTTATGTAGGCTGTAAATAAAAGGAAAGTGAGCGTGTGTTACATAAAGACTATGTACAGCTTTCTTAAGGCCAGAGAAAAATTGCAAGAATTATATGTGGGGGTGCTGAGAAAATTATTGATTTTCATGATGTCAAAGTTAGCCTATTTGATGTTAAAAATGGTATCTAATAAAAGCAGCTATAAACAAAGGTAAACATAATTTTTTTTTATTTTCATGATTGATTGATTGATTGATTGATCGATTGAATAATTAATCAATTGATTGATTGGTTGATTGGACAAAGATCACTTTTAAATGTAATCCTCAGCTTTTCCTGACAACAACAACTGCAGATTTTTCAAGATATGCTATTTTACAATGACAACAATGACACAAATACCCACAATTTTAGGAGCGCAAACATTTGTAAATCTCATTGCATGATTCATTTAAATACTTCGCTCCAATAAAATTTGCCTCTGACTGAGAAACTCCTACAATTGCATATTTAGTAAGACTAGGCTCAAAAAATAGCTGTCCACATCTTTTCAGTTCTATTTTCTCTGTGTGTGTTTAGAGAATGTGGACAGTACTGTTTTAATGCAAAAAAGACAGTTTGCACTGGCTCAAGCTGTTAGTAAATCTGGCCCTAAGTGTATGTATCAATGATGCTGTATGAATGTCATCTCCTATTGCCTTTTTTTATATTTGTTCCACTTTGTCTCTTGGAATAATCATTTTGATTATCAAATTTCAAGGGCCAGTCAAGGCAATAGAGTTATTTTTTTATGCAAAATTGACCTGCATTTTCAATAGGGTGGAAAATTAGATCATACTCAATTAAATGGAAGCCTCTTTGGACAAGCACAAATGGCTGTGTTGGACTGAAACTGGACAGAGCTGACACTAGTCAACTGTTTATTGTTCACACTACAAAAAAGTACTCAACTTTTGTTGGAGATTTTTTAAAGTCCACTTGATATCAAACAATGTTTATTTTGCTAGCTCACATTGTTACTCTTAAGGTGCTTAATTAATAATAGTAAATTAATCCACTGAAAAATAGGTTTGTTTTGGTAATCTTCAAAAAAAGCTTCCGCAACGTCAACTTGAGGGCTTTCAACTGCATATTACTGCATACTTTCTCCCAAGCCCATGCTTATAAAGATTATAATTATTTATAATCATTAGTGTTATTAATACTTTTAAGTGATGCAATTCATTTTTTAAATCATGTCACTTTATACACTGATTTATAAGTATTAATTAGTCAAGCATGATTGTATTTATAAAGATGCAGTCGGCTATGCTATAGTTATACACTCCTTAGTAAGTTAAGAGATTTTGTCAAATAAATAAATAGTTTTATATTGCTGATAAGAGCCCTGTTGCTTTATAAATACTTATTGTGGGTCAAAATAAAGTTACTAACCTATATAAATGCATCATTGATAGCTCTAAGTAATAAGTATTAAAAAACACTATTGTAATTATTATTTTTTAGATAGCTATAACTGACATTATAATACAGTATAATGTTTGTTGCGCCTTTTAGATACATTTAGAATGATTATAAATAATTATAAAAAGAGTTATAATTGTATAAAATGTATTAGCTTCATAGAAAGTGTTACAGATTGTTTTTTGTTTTCAATTGGATATAGTAAAATATCATTATTGTCCAATGACTTGCCTAAATAACCTAACTAGACTAGTTACAATAATTAACCTAGTTAAACTTTTAAATTGCAATTCAAGCCAAATACTAGTAAAGATATTTAGTAAATAACATGTAAAGGCAAGGCAAAGACAAAGGAAATTAATGTGTTAAAAAAAACAATCTCACTGTCATTTGGGAAATATTTGAAAAAGAATTCATATTTCAATCATTTGGGCTTCAACTGTATTACATGACAGACTATGGTGTGTCAACTAAGATGAGTTGAGTTCTGTGCATATGTGCATGATGTCATATTCTGTTTTGATGTTTATCAGCTCAGTCACGCAAAAACAAAAGAATAAATCACTGAATATAAAGAACCATTAGTGTCTGACAGTTGCATTTCAATCAAGGTGTGATTATAGGTTTGTGACACAAACGTAGATAACCTGATGAATAACACCAAAAGCAGCAGTATTGTGTTTTAGAGCAAAAATTTTGACCTAATTCAGCACTGCGTGATTTGTGAGTGCATGCACCAGCCCTGATGCATGTGGTAAACAGTCATGTTTATGCCACAACACAGTGAGGGGCATGTGGGCTTCATTCAGTCCATTTGAAATCAAACAGTTATTATTAATTCCCATTGGAGATTTAAAGGATTTGAGCACAATAGCTTTGGCCTGTTTCTACTGTATGTGTTCAGTGTGATTGTCCCATGCTTCAGTCGTGTCAAACTTGAAAACACAATTACGAAAATTCTGTTTGTTTTTTCTCTTGTCTTGTAGGTCCAGGGTTTGGTTTCAGAGTGGGCATGGCATAAAGATGATGTCATCCTGCACACATTGCCCCTCCACCATGTGCATGGCATCGTAAACAAGCTGATGTGTCCACTGTGGGTCGGAGCCACCTGTATCATGCTGCCAGAGTTCAGTGCTCAGAAGGTAAAACTTTAAGTACACCAAATTTGAAAAATCACAGTTTTATCACAGACACATACACACTTGTACAGCTATCATTATGGAAACTTCCCATAGGCTAAATAGTTTTTATACTGTACAGACTGTATATTCGATCCCTCTGCGCATAAACCCAACCCTCACAGAAAACAATTAGCATTTTTACATTTTCAAAATACTTCTTTCTGTGTCATTTATGAGCCAGTCCCCATGAGGTCAAAATGTACTGATATTGCTATACTTGTGGGGACATTTGACATTCCACAACATAAGGAATACAAGGTATACACACACAAAAAGTCATTATAAAGGTTATAAAATAATAAACGTTGCATACAGTAACATGCAACACCCTCCAGAATTTGTGAAAATGTGAATACTTTTAGCAAATTAAAAAAAGATCATACAAAATTATGTTTTTTTTTTATTTCTAAACATTTAAACTGCATGTTGTTCCTCACAAAAACTTCCAGAGGTCTATTTAGTAGAATTTGCATTGAAACCTTTCAAAAAGTGAACATAAACCAGAATACATTTAAATTAATTTATTAGTGATGAGCTCAATTCAGGGTGCTATCACACTAGGTTCAATTGCCTGGACCGTACCCAAGTTCGATCGCGCCCCCTTGCCACCTTCTCGGTTGGTTTGTGTTCACATTGGCTGCGTCCAAAACCGCATACTTCCATACTATACAGTACGCTAAACTAAAAAACCTGTACCGAGTAGTATGTCAAAATTCATACAATTCGAAAATCAGTATGCAAGAAGTGCCCGGATGACTTACTATTTCCGGCGAGATTCTGAAGGTTGTACTATCCCATGATGCCCCGCGAGAGAATTCATGAATGGGAGTGTAGCGACGCAACTGACGGAGGTAGGTCACGTGACCATGACAAAATGGCGGATGTAGTATGTCTGAATTCTATTCATACTTCTTACATTCATACTGTATAGAATATACTTTTCTAACGGCCAAGTACTACGTTTAAATTCAAATGCAGTACCTACTGAGTTGTAGGCGGTTTCGGACGCAGCCACTGTCTTTTTTCTTCTGAACCTGGTTCGCTTGCTTCATCGAGCTGCTGTTTTGTTTACGACTGTTAAAGTGCTGCTAAGTGACAGTCATGACAGCAAAGTGCCAAAATGGAATGACGTACGCACATTGCAGTCGTTCTGCTTTTACTGAATCATTTGGTTTTGAACATGCAGAAAGCAACTCGCATTTATCTGCTGCAAAAATATTATAAACTTTCAGAACATAACGCGATGTCTGCAGAAGCTGTTTTTGGAGGAGTCAAGCAGACATTATCACTGTGTTTGCCCTGGCTCAGTCTCACTTGTCACCAAGGTACAGTACGTGACACACACACACACGAATGAACGTTGTAAAAAATGATAGTTTGTTGTACTGTTGGCAGTATTTCACTTTCGTTATTTGGTACGATTGCATTCATACCAGAAGTAAACCGGACCAGAGTTCACATGAACCGTACCCCAGACCACCTCTTTCTGGTACACTTGGGTACGGTTCACGGGTGCGCACTTGAGTTTAAAAGACACGTTCACACTAGCTAAACGTACCGTACTCTGACTTGAAACGAATCCGGGTGCGGACGAAAAGTGCTAGTGTGAAAGCACCCTCAGTAAATATTTAGGTTAAATACACTGTAACAAAAACAGTGTCTGGGTTCGACACAATTGCTTGCTGTTATCGCAACAGTTAAATTAGTTGTTTTTACAAATTTAAGTGGACTGAACATAAAACAATTAAATTGTCCCCCAAAAAATCTCAATAATTGTGTTGATTCAGCTCATTTTATAAAAGTAGTTGGAAAAATAATTTTTTACGTGTATGCTTACAGCAGCACACATTCTTCCATCAATGTATGCACACATTACTGCCCCTGTTTTGTGTATACACCAAGTTTATAAATTAGACCCCGGTTCTGCAGATTTTTCAGTTTTTGAGCTAATAAAAGTATTTGAGCTCTTAGTCAGAAGTGACTGTATGATTTTGAGATCCATCTTTTCACAATGAGAATAAATGAGGGACTCAAACACTACTAGTAAAACTGTTCAAACAATCACAAATGCTCCAAAATTAAACACAATCAGTACTGAAAAATCATACTCAAGTAAAAGTACCATTACTTGCCTAAAAATGTAGTGCAAAAGTAAAATTATCTGCTGTGATTATTACTTAAAGTGTAAGTAAAAAGCCTTTTTAAAAGTACTCAAGAGTAGTGAGTATTACACTGTAAAAAGCTGATGCATTTACATGTAATTTGTGGATGTGTGTAAACGTAACATTCTGTAGTGCATTTAGTTATTGCCCAGCAGGCAATATTAGGTTAGGTTAATATTAGGTTAGGTTTAGGTTGTGATGTCAGGTGACCAAAATTCAACGTCTAGCCAGCGTCTAAGGACAATGTTATTTTGATGTCCAATAATGACGTCAAATGATGTTGATATTTGGTTGATTTTAGGTTGTTAGAAAGTGACCAAAATCCAACGTCGAACCAACATCTTAAACCAACGTCATATTGACGTCAAATACCAACATTTATTCATCAAGTATGGCAACCAAAATCCAACGTCTGATAACAGTCATAGTGTTAACATCCACACGCTACGTCAAGCTATTACATCATTAGACGTTGATATTTGGTTGATTTTAGGTTGGACGTTGGACATAGACGTTGGCCTGACGTTGAGTTCTGATGTCAACCTGATTTTCATTTGCAAACAAAGCGCAGCGTCCCCATGATGGTACAATGTCAATCTGACATCGCACATGTGAGGTAGTTTATTATGATGCAAATTATCTTCTATGTGTGATTTGATTGGACATGAATCACAGGACTTTTTTTTCTAATCCCCATAGACAAGAAAAAATAAAGTAGTGACTGCAGGTTGAAGGAAAGTAGTGGGGTAAAAGTGTACTCATGCACTAAAAATGTACTCAAGTTGGAGTAAAAGTACACATTTTTAAACTACTCAGTAAATTACAATGTCTGAGAAAAACTACTCAATTACAGTCATTTGAGTATTTGTTATTAGTTACTTTACACCACTGAACACAATGCATTGAGCAAGTGGGTGAAACCTTTTAGAATTTGTATATCAAGGTAAATTGTCCTAAATTGTCTTCTGGTAAACATGTAAGTGGCATCACGGTGGTGCTGTGGATAGCACGATCGCCTCACAGCAAGAAGGTAGCTGGTTTAAGTCTTGGCTGGGTCAGTTGGCATTTCTGTGTGGAGTTTGTATGTTCTCCCCGCGTTCGCGTGGGTTTCCTCCAGAAGTCCAAAGACATGTGGTATAGGTGAATCAGGAAGGCTAAATTGTCCGTAGTGTATGTGTGTGAATGAGTGTGCATGGATGTTTTCCAGTGATGGGTTGCAGCTGGAAGGGCATCCACTGCGCAAAACATATGCTAAAAATAATACTAATTAATACTAGTAAATTTGGGAGATGTGGTGGTGCAGTGGGTAGCGCTGTCGCCTCACAGCAAGAAGGTCGCTGGTTCGAACCCCAGCTGGGTGAGTTGGCATTTCTGTGTGGTTTTTGCATGTTCTTCATGTTTGCGTGGGTTTCCCAGTGATGGGTTCAGCTGGAAGGGCATCCACTGCGTAAAACATATGCTGGATAAGTTGGTGGTTCATTTCACTGTGGCGACCCCTTCTAATATAGAGACTAAGCCGAAAAAAAAAATGAATGAATACTAGTAAATTTGACATATTAATTACAAAGAAACCATAATTTACACATTAAATTAATCATGGAATAAATAAATGATTTAATCTTTTTAAAAATAGTTTGTTTAATTTCACTAGAATATATTTTAAATGTTATATTAATAGGGAAAGTCTCCCACATATCTGCTTGTACAAACGTTGCTCACCTTTCAAGTAAGTCAAAACTGTACTTGCAGCCAAGGCCGAATTATAAGAAATGAATAATTCATTGCTTAGCTGGGTCTTCAGGCTATGCAGTCTCGTTTGTTCACTTCACCTCCCGAGTCTTCAAAGCCGAGTTGTTCATTCTTTTGTCATGTTAAATCTCTAAAGGCTGAATCTATAACAGAAACAGAAATGATTAGTTCACCTCTTGAGTCTTCTGGTCATTTATTCAGCACATGACAGATCTATAGGATAAGTATATGCAGTCCATATAATAATCTTGTTTTATTTACTTAAAAAAAATCTTTCTTTCTTTCTTTCTTTCTTTGAGATATTTCTACAATATTCACACTTGGTGCTCTGATTTGTCAAAATTTGACTCAATGTTAAGTCTATGGGATTTATGGTTTAGGGTTAGGCTAGGGTTAGGGACAGGGTTTAGGGTTACAGTAGATACAACTTATACCATCTAGCATGGTAAGTTCTCACTCAGGCTGCAACTCTTTTCATTTATTCATTCATTTTCTTTTCGGCTTAGTCCCTTTATTAATCTGGGGTCGCCACAGCGGAATGAACCAGCAACTTATCCAGCACTTGTTTTACGCAGCGGATGCTCTTCCAACTGCAACCCATCTCTGGAAAACATTCATACACACTCATTCACACTTACACACTACGGACAATTTAGCCAACTCAATTCACCTGTATAGCATGTCTTTGGACTGTGGGGGAAACCGGAGCACCCGGAGGAAATCCACACGAGCACAGGGAGAACATGCAAACTCCACAGAGAAACGCTAACTGACCCAGCCGAGGCTCGAACCAGCAACCTTCTTGCTGTGAGGCGACAGCACTACCTACTGTGCCACTGCAACCCTTTTCAGATTTTGTGAATCCCATATTTCTGCGATATTAAATCTTGGTGCTCTGATTCGTCAAAATATGGCTTAATGTTAAGTCTATGGGATTTATAGGTTAGGTTTAGGGCTGGGTTTAGGGTTAGAGTTTAGGATTAGATACAACTTACAACTTCATGTGTGGCATGTTCTCACTCAGGCTGCAACCCTTTTGAGATGTGAATCCCATATTTATTTACAGTTGGTGCTCTGATTCGACTATGTCTATGGGATTTTTTCGCCGTTGTCAAAGTTCAAAATAGTTGAGTATTTCTCTCATATGCATATTTCATTTATGTACGGTAACTATATAATTATCTGTGCATGAACTGCACATGCTCCAGCAAAATGCGCTCAAATAACGCGCCAACAGGACATTTCTATGTAGTATATTTGTTTCTTATGCTTGTAATAGCGCTACTCTGTGGTAAAATGATGCCTCTCAGCTCATTCACTTTCAATAGAAATTTACTGTTAATTAAATGTGGTTATTCTATTGGCTTTTGTGTTTTAAAGGCCACCTATTTTACCCCTTTTTTATTTAATATAAATATTTTGTGTGTCCAGAATGTGTGTGTAAAGTTTCAACTCAAAATACCCATTAGATTATTTATTATACCTTTTTAAATCTGGGAAATTTGAGCTGTTATAACATTGTAAATATAGTTCCTTTTATGTGAATGAGCTGGTTCTCCCCACCCACCGTTCCTACGTGTGTCAGAGCCGAGATTGCTCACTATTGCACTGATGGTCGTACCTTCTCCTGCTGCGCCTTACACATAAGCAACATAGTGACAGACAAGAATAAAGCAGATCTCCCTTACTATACAATAAGACAATAACCTTCCCCAACGGTTATTTGATATATCTGTTGTGGAGTTAATTCAAGTTTTTCTGCAACAGTGAGTCACACATAATGTCATTATAAAGTTATAACGTACACACACATTTAGCTTTGCACTGTTTTTGCATAGGAAATGTGACAGGATACACAGTAATATCCACTGCTCTATGGACATCCTTTATGTTAATGTACAAAATCAATTTTATTTAACTTCCACAAACTGGGATTGAAGCATCTTTTTTTTATAATTGTACCGACACTATGCAGCTGTGTTGATGAATGACGTAGCAAATTTACTGTCCTTATTACAAACATGCACGGTTAAATAAAAAAAATACTTGTAAAACTCATTCTTGAGGTGCTGCTAATCACAGAGAGCTGAACAGATCTTTCAGTCCTGGTTGCTTTGCACACGTCCTTTGCACACGTCCTATCATTATATGCGTTACTACAGAGACATGTTAATACGTGTCTGTCAATCAATTCAGTGGGCGGGGAAACCATACTCCTACAACACATTGCGGTGGGCCTCAAAATAGGAGGAATTTGGGTCCTATTTTAACGTCAGGAAAATTGAAAAAAAAAAAGACTTTTCTATATGTGTTTCTATCACTCTAATATGACTGTGGACACATTATACCTATACACAGTTCTGTCCAAACAGCTTAAAAAAGTTTATTTTTATCATAGGTACACCTTAAAACAATATACTAATAGTTATTGAGTTAAAAAAAAAAGTCTTAATAAAATAAACAATAATTACTACAAATCATTTTCAATTTTGAGTTTTTCAGCCAAGTGCATCAAGAATTTTTGGTCTCGACCGAACTCATTTCAGTACATCCCTTCTTTTCAGTCACATCAAGCCTACAATAAATTAACTACAGTTCATTGACAGTTTTGAACAATTTTACAATGTTTTTTCTCTAAATCAAAAGGTTTTTAACAAAAAACACTACTCCTTTTAATTCATACAGCTTTTTTTCAGTTTCAATTACTATACATTACTGTAAAAAGCTTTTCCCAATTGTTTAAGCAAATTGACAGTGTGCCACAGATGCGAAACATAGACATTAAATTGAATATATATATATATATTATTCAACGAAGCCATTTTATTTGTTTCAAAGTGCACTCACAGCGAAACCTTTTTAGAGCTGCAAAATGGTTTTTGCAGAAGTCATGCTGCAGGCGTCAGTGAGTTAAGCGAGTGTTTCTCCCCTGGGGACGAACTTAGGAGACCTGCACAATGAAGCTGTGTGTAGCGGGTGGAGGAGGCCGCTGATCACCCTTATCGGGGACTTGTCAGAGGGATGCGCTAATTGTAGCTGTGTTGCTATGTGCCAGTGCTGCAGTCGTCAATAGCAGGACTGAGGAGCTGACAGGCACTAGCTCAAACCCCTGTGTGCGTGTGTGTGTGTGTAAAAGACACCCCGGACTGTCACAGCAAGCGCAGAGTTTTTGTGATGGATTGGCCAGTGTAGCTTTGTATCTGGCCACGGCAACTCTCAGTAAGGGCTTTAGAAGTAGATCAATGGATGGCGTGACATTGAGGAATGATCCGCGTTTTGTAAAGGGAGGGGGTTTACGGCAGCAAGCAAGCAAGCGGAAGGGTTTTAAGGTCCAGGAGAATTTAATGGGAGTCAAGGATCTGATTGACAAGAAAGGTCTGGAGAGGACAAAAAAAGGGGGGGGGGGGGGGGGGGGGGGGGGTGGGGGGGGATTGAGGATGACGAGAAAGTTAGATTTCTCAGTTTTCCCGCAGATATGACCTTGAGCGCGCATGTTAAAAAACAAACACCTTCTTTGAGGGATCAAACGCTTTCTTCACCTAAAGGGTTTTATTATTTACAACATGCGGTTCAGTAATTTTTAATGAGGCAAAAAAGAATCGATATTCGAGCCACCATTACTTTGGCTTTGAGTTGTTTGAGTGATGAGCTCTGGTCTTAGTTCTGGTGGGAGCAAAACATGCGTGTAGATGAATTTATTGTGGTATGAATGCATTAGACAGCCTGCAGTCAGAGACTCTAGCATTATTAATGATGGGATGTAAAAGGTTATCCATCATGTGATTGTGCTGGGTGGGTGTTTACTTCATGTATGTTGCTCATTATTGGATTTCAGTGTGTGTTTGTATTTTTTTATAAACCATTTCAATGTGATCATGTCATTGGCCCATGAACATTTCTAGCTTGTTATCAAACTATTTCAAAACTGTAACAAGAGGCAATTCAATCATAACGTAATGTTAAAACAGCTATCATAACATTATTTATCAATATGTGGCTCTTTTTGGATTGTCAGAAGCTATAGAAATTAAAAATGTAAAACAGGAAATACGTTGGGACCAATGTTTTTGTTTACATCCCTCAAAATGGTCTATATATAAAGAAAAACACATACTAAAGACCCTATGGTGAAGGTTTGTTGTTTAGTCTGTTTGCTCTATGCACTGCAAAATGTAATAAGTTGACTTTACTTAGAAAAATTGAGGAAACAGATTGCCTTAAAATTTCTAAGTAAAGTAGTGTATTAGTTTTAAATGAGCTTAAAACAGTTTGTATTTACAACTTCTTAATAAAGTAAACTTCAGTACCGTTGACTCAAAATAATTAGTTGTTAGTTGTGTTAACTTCTTATTAGTGTTCACATTACTAAGAAAATATCAGGAAACCTATTGCCTTAAAATTATCAAGTAAGCTAAACTAAAACATTTGAGTATTTACTTTGAGTAAGACAAAAACTAATACCTTACTTACTTACTCTCCCAGGGCCGTTTATATCGAAGTTGATACCGATATGGCTACTGAGAATGCGTGAGTGATTTAAAAAAAAATCACACATTTCCGCAGTAAACTGCAGTAAATCACAACATGGTCTAACACAATAAATAGATGGCCAGCAGGGGGCAGTTATTTAACATAGTGAGCATACTAAACTGATATACTGTAGCAGCCAGAGCACGTGAGCTGCCTGTAAGCGGTATGAAAAGCAACATTCTTTAGTCAGCTGTGTGTGTTATCTTATACTATATAGTTTAACTGTTTAAAATGCCGATTTCAGAGTCTCTATTTAGGCTAAGTGCAAATAGCGCACCTCGTTGGAATAAGCTTGTTGGAATTTAGCCGCACCATGTCGGTGTTTCGCAACATCAAAAATTTTCAACATCTAACGCTCAACCCCCAACCTGGAGGACCAGGACATAGACACTCATACACTGCAGCTAATTTAGCTTACCCAATTCACCTATAGCAAATGTCTTTGGACTGTGGAGGAAACCGAACAACCCACACAAACACAACTGACCCAGCTGTGACTCGAACCAGCGACCTTCTTCTGTGAGGTGACTATGCTATCTACTGTGCCACCATGCTGCCTTAAAATCCAATACCTACACTTCTAAAACATTTTATTGTATTTTTATAGCATCCGTGTACTCAAAAAACAATAGAACACTTTATAACAAGTCATTTCCAACCAAGGTTTAATGTAATAATACTAATAATAAATATTTATGGGCGACAAGGTGGGGCAGTGGGTAGCACGTTCACCTTACAACAAGAAGGTCGCTGGTTCAAGGCTGAGTCAGTTGGCATTTCTGTGTGAAGTTTGCATGTTCTCCCAGTGTTCATGTGTGTTTCCTCCAGGTGCTCCGGTTTCCCCTACAGTCCAAAGACATTTAGTACAGGTGAATTGGGTATGCTAAAATTGACCATAGTGTATGAGTGTATGTGTGTAAATGAGTGTGGATGTTTCCCAGTGATGGGATGCGGCTGAAAGGGCATCCGCTGCGTAAAACATATGCCGGATAAGTTGGCGGTTCATTCCGCTGTGACGACCCCAGATTAATAAAGGGACTAAGCCGAAAAAGAAAATGAATGAATGAATGATAAATATTTATATAGTATTATTTTTTATTTATTTATTTATGTATTTATTATTATATAAATATTTTCATAATATCATTTATTATATAATCATATAAATATTATTCAATGTATTAATATTAATATATTATAATATATTAATATATTTACACATTTTGAACATCAAAGATCTGAAAAAGCACTCAGATTTATTATGCTTACAGTATATCTTATTATGCTTAAGTTTGAATTTTGTCACCTGTTTTCTCCGTTCCCTCTTCACCGTTCTATATCATTAACATGCTATTGACACATTACCACTCAAAAGTTGTAAATACATATTGTTGTAAGTCAAGATTACTTCAATCTATTTTGTTTGACAAGTTAATGTGCTAAGAAGTTGGGATTACTTGTT
Source organism: Danio tinwini (assembly GCA_903798205.1). Taxonomy (NCBI): domain Eukaryota; kingdom Metazoa; phylum Chordata; class Actinopteri; order Cypriniformes; family Danionidae; genus Danio; species Danio tinwini. The sequence goes on along the minus strand of CAIGQZ010034999.1, from coordinate 2,451,653 downwards.
TAAATATTGTAAGGTGAACAAACTTATTCATAATATGTTAACTGCACGTAATTTTATTAGTGAGAACAGCTATTGCTTTTTACAGTGTGATAGTCTTTATGTCAATTTTAGAAAGTGCATGAAAGATATTAACTTATCTCAATAGTCCATTGACTCATTATTAACTGCACTTGCTATCAACTAACAAAAGCAAGTCACGGTTCATGGTTGTGTCTGGTTAAAGTTTAAACTATAGTGTAAAAAATCTTGCTGTTTTAAATTTTTGAGTTGAATCTAATGAACTTTTATAATCATCTTAACTTAAATCAATCAAATTGACTAAAAATATTGAGTTCAACTCAACTCAAACAACTTTAAAAAAAAAAACCTTGAAACCTGATTAAATAAATAAGTTAAAGCAAGGGCGACGCGGTGACATAGTGGGTAGCATGATCGCCTCACAGCAAGAAGGTCGTTGGCCGAGCCTTGGCTGGGTCAGTTGGCATTTTTTGTGTGGAGTTTGGATGTTCTCGCTGTGTTTGCATGCGTTGCCTTCAGTTGCTTCGGTTTCCCCCACAAGTCCAAAGACGTGGTAAAGGCGAATTGAGTAAGCTAAATTGTCCGTAGTGTGTGTGTGTGTGTGTGAATGAGTGTGTGTGGATGTTTCCCAGTGATGGGTTGCGGCTTGAAGGGCATCCGATGTGTAAAACATAAGCTGGATAAGTTGGCGTCTGGCAACCCCAGATTAGTAAAGGTGTAAATATGTATTAAGCCGAAAAGAAAATTAATATATAAATGAATGAATGAAGTTAAAGCAACATACTGTATAAACATTTGTTGTCATGACCTTTTGACATGTTTTTTATTAATTTCAGAATTTTAATAAGGTTGTAATATGATTTTCTTTTAAAAATATATTTAACCATTTGGAATGTGTAGCAATAAACAGGGAAACATTGAAAGAATACTGCAAAAAAATGTGCTGTCACCCTGTTTTGTCTATGCAGTGTGCAAAAAGCTTGAATTGACCTTTCAGTCTCACAATGCAAAGCACTTTATGTTTCATTTTTAATGTGAATTTAAATGCACACACATGATTGCTCACAATAGTATGTTTTTAATGCATTTTATATTCACTATTTAATCAGCAAACAAATGCGTACATAATATATATTTTAAAAATGTATTGAGTATGTTTTGAGTCAAGTTTCTCACAGTTTGTTGTGTATTTTGGTTTTGGAGTGTGAAGGTGTGGTATCTACATTTATTTATTTAGCACAGTGTTTCTCAACCACGTTCCTGGTAGACCACCACGTCTTCACATATTACATTTTTTTTCCTTAACCAGACACACCTGAATCATATCATCAGCTCATTAGCAGAGACTGAATGATCTATAATGGGGAGACATCCATAATATGCAGTGCTGGTGGTCCTCCAGGATCGTGGTTGAGAAACACTGGTTTAGCAGACCGAAAAATGTTTTTGTCCAAAGCAACCTAAAAATTATTAGGAATGTATTATAAATTTCCATAACAATGCTGTTCTTGCAGCAAACACTTAAACAGTTTGATTTAGTAAATAAACACCTTAATCATAAAGAACACGCATCAATATGTCATGCAGGGCTCATTTATGGAATAAGAAGTGCAGTATTTTACGGTACAGATATTTTACGTATTTTATTATATGAATGTGTTGTATACCAAAAATACATTTAAATGTTATAATTGTGTAGTTATATTATATTTTAGTATGTTATTGCACTATTATCTTCTCCATCATGACCACACAAGGTGAATTATTCAAAATGTAATGGTCACTCACTGTCGTTAAATCAAACTCTTAAATCAAATATTGTGAACTTCTTGTTTCTATATTGGGTGGCAGGGTGGCTCAGTGGTTAGCACTGCAGCCTCACTGCAAGAAGCGTGCTGGTTGAGCTTGTCTGATTTTACGATCCTTTACTTTTGACTGCCCCCTCTTGTTTAAAAGAATATGACATTGACAAACACGTCAAGTATAAAACCCTCATCTGTTTCCGAAGGCATGCGCTCAGCAGCCACATTTGAATAAAACTATAGCCTTCATACCGAAACTTCATATCAAACTTTTTTAATCATTATTGACAATGGTGTTTGGTCAATAAGTACTACTACCAATTTGATTGACAATATATACCGATATACATAAAGTTATGACTGCATTTTGCATGACCCTTGCTTATGTCCTCATTTTGTGTTTGTTGTATATGCCACCTTTTTTGCTACTCACAGCTATATTTAATGCTTAATTTGTTCCAAGTTTCGTGAACTCTGGGCATTTATTTATACTTTGCTTGAACAAATTAATTGGCAGTAGTCTGCAAAATAATTTGACAAAATATAAAAATAATTTTTTCCAATATATCATTCTCAGGAACATCTCCAGACCAAAAAATGTGCCAGATATTTTGTAAATTTGATTAACAGCCTATAAATAGCGAGTTTACGCACATACATAGTTTACTGTGAAGTAAAAACTATGGAAGTACAAACAAATCCATTCAAACTTGTTGGCGGGGGCTAATGAAATGAGAAAGAGATACCAGGGCAACTTGGGTACCAAAGTGACAAGGAGGAGGTGTGGTGATGAGAGATGGGTTTTTAATGATAAAAGAAGTGTCACTGTGTGTGTGTGTGTGTGTGTGTGTGTGTGTGTGTGTGTGTGTGTGTGGGTGTGTGTGTGTGTGTGTGTGTGTGGGTGTGGGGGGGAGGGTTGATGGAGAAAGTGCGAGACAGCAGGAATGATAAGAGCATGGAGGTACTGAAGCAGGAAATAATGAAATGGAAGGGGGGTGAGGGGGTGCCTCCCAAGGGGGACAGAGCCAAGGAGAATCTGTCGTTCACCTTCAATTAATTCACGCGTTTCTCCCACTGTGTTCTAGAGGTGCAGCCAGGCGTGCCGACGACTTAGAAGACCGTGCGCGCGCGCGTGTGTGTGTGTGTGTGTGTATGTGTGTGTGTGTGTGTGTGTGTGTGTGTGTGTGTGTGTGTGATGAAAAACAAATAATTATGTTAAAACTTTTATTTGTGTATGATATATGCTTATGTTTAATCATCCATTGAACCTTTTTTTGTTCTTACGGTCTGCATGGCATACACTGAAAGTGTGTTTGAAAAGAGTTAGTGAGTTAAGTTTTGAAGCTCTGTAATTGATTGATTTATGTGCCTAATATATTAGGGCTGGGTGATTAATCAAAGGGGATTTTCATGCACATTTTGTCATTGAAGCCAGCTCTACACTGTAAAATACACTCACGGCCATTTTATTAGGTACACCTTACTAGTACTGGGTCCACCCTTTTGCCTTCAGAACTGCCTTAATTCGTTATGGCATAGATTCAACAAAGTACTGGAAATATTCCTAAGAGATTTTGGTTTACATTGACATGATAGCATCGCACAGTTCCTGCAGATTTGTCTGCTGCACACCCATGATGCCAATTTCCCATTCCACCACATCCCAAAGGTGCTTTATTGGATTGAGATCTGGTGACTGTGGAGGGCATTTCAGTACAGTGAACTCATTGTCATGTTCAAGAAACCAGTCTCTTCATGACATGGCGCTTCATGACATGGCGCGTTATCCTGCTGGAAGTAGCCATCAGAAGATGGATACACTGTGGTCATAAGGAAATAGACATGGCAACAATACTCAGGTAGGTTGTGGTGTTGACACGATTGTGGTGTTGACGTACTAATGGGCCCAAAGTGTACCAAGAAAATATTCCCCACACTATTAACCACCACCAGCCTGAACCATTAATACAAGGCAGAATGGATCCATGCTTTCATGTTGATGATGCTAATTCTGACCCTACTGTCCGAATGTCGCAGCAAAAATCAAGACTCCAATTTTGGTGAGCCTGTGCAAATTGTAGCCTTAGTTTCCCGTTTTTAGCTGACAGTAATGGCACTCGGTGTGGTCTTCTGCTGCTGTAGCCCATCCACCTTAAGGTTGGATGTGTTATGCTCTTCTGCATAGCTCAGTTGTAGCAAGTGGTTATTTGAGTAATGTTGACTTTCTATCAGCTTCAACCAGTTAGGGTGGTATACAATATATGGGGAGGCTTTTTTGTATGATAAATGAATATAGTCTGGATACCCATTCATTTCCTATGTTGGTCATTTTTGAACGGGAACACCGTAAGTGTAACAAGGTTGACTACAACACTCAAAATTCAATGAAAGAGGTGATAATTTTTTTTTATATGTTTAAGTGTATAGTGTGAAGGATATCATGAGCCCTTGAGGCAATCAGATGTAAAACACAATATTTAAGAGTGTTTTAAGTTGTAAATCGGTCAGATTTGAATTGAACAAGACAGGAAGGTTAACCTAATTAACCTAGTTAAGCCTTTAAGTTGCACTTTAAGCTTGTAAAATCTTCAATAATATATAGTAAAATATTATTTACTGTCATCATGGCAAAAGTAAAAGAAATCAGCTATTATAAATTAATTATTGAAACTATTATGTTTAGAAATGTGTTTAAAAAAATCTTCTCTCTGTTAAGCAGAAATTGGGGAAAAAATATACAGCGGTGGAAATAATTCTGGAGACCTAATAATTCTGACTTCAACTGTATGGGTGGTCATGGTATTCATCACATGTATAGCAATACCAGTATACTTTTTGACATTGTGGGGTCATTTCTTGGTTGCCATAAGTCCTATTTTCCCTAAATCCTAATTTTAAAAATGTAAAACTACAGAGTGTTTTCTGTGAGAGTTGGGTTTAGGGGTTGGATTGGAGTAAGTTATATATAGGATATACAGTCTGTAGAGTATAAAAAAGTATCATCTCTATGGGAAGTCCCCATGAAACATGAAAATCCAGTGTGTGCATGTGTCTATGTGTGTGTGTGTGTGTGTGTGTGTGTGTGTGTGTGTGTGTGTGTGTGTGTGTGTGTGTGTGTGTGTGTGTGTGTGTGTTGGAGATTGGCTCTGCCGTCTTTCACTATGATTCACACAACACATTCATCAAAAGCAGAGAAACGCTGTAAAAGCCCAGTGTGTCCTGTGTGCAGTCTTCACTCTGACCTCAATAGTAGCTCTTCAGGGATTCTGAAATGTTTCTCTTCTGCTGTGAATCACACTGACCTTTACAAATCTATACTCGCTTTTTCCTTTTTTAACAACATTCCTTTAGTCGACAACCTTTCCCCTCAAGCTTATAGAGTCACCAAGACAAATAGCACTAGAGATGCACAATCAGTGGCTTAATCGCTATCTGCAGTGTTCTTTCTGTAATTATTGGTAATGGTCTGATTAGGCTGATACTGGAAGCAGATACTAATATCAGGGCTTTTTTAATACTGTTCAGATGTTGTACTCTTTCTCTGGCTTGTTGTATTTTCTGCCTTTTTGTTAAAATCTTGTCTGTTTTCACGTACTGCGAACTATAATATATGTCTTAGTATTTTTATTTATCTCAGTGGCAGCTAGTAACATCCTGCAATCTTTTCTCTGTTTAGTGTAAGTTTTTGTTTTCCAAAAAATGTTTTTAATTGCACACCATTTTAAATTACAATAATAATAAAAATATTATAACAATGATCACAGATTTTTTTAAAGCAACAAATGTGTAACTTAACTATTAAATCAATGTGAAGTAAAAGAGTTCCTGGATAATCTATATTTTAATGGTTTTTACTAACAATGCCTTAAATAACAACTATAGTAATGATAATTACTACTATTAATAAATAAAATTATATTAGACCCTATCGTGTACAGAAGTTTAACTTCCAAAAGCTTTTATATATATATATATATCTTATATATTTTTGAATATCTTAAATTAAAGGTGCAGTGGGTGATTGTCTTCAGAAACATTTTGTGTTGTGCTGGTTGTCTCTTCACATTGTAAAAGTCTCTTTACATTCCAATAGTAATGATTCAAGTAAATGATCTAAATGTATTTACATGTATTTTTATATTCCAAACTGTCTGTCAGCAAATGTAGAATTGTAAATCTGCGGACCCGTTCACGCAGATCTGCCATTTGCGCGTGCAAGTGTGCCACATTCAGTGACAGCGGTAAAAAACAAATGCTGAATCAAAACTTTCACATCCTGAATGAATATTGGAGTTACTTTTGCACACTGAAAGAAGGATGACACCATGGCTGAAGTATAATGTAATGTTATGCTTCAAAAGTATTTTAGACATGCAAAGCTTTGTGTTGTTCAGCCACTGAAATCTTCAGGCGAAAGCTTGATGTGACTAATTTCAGTTTCATAAGGGACCTTTTACAGCATCAGTAATGTAAATTTTTTTTAGTTTAACAACAAAACATCAGTAAATAGCGCTATTCCGCCTAGCCTGCTTTACTGAGGTGGAGTTGTTTTTATATTCACATTGGTTCATTTTTGAACAATGACAGACTGTGACATGCTCCCTATATTGTTTGTCATGCTACTCTGAATATTCGGTCTGAAATAGCATGTATGGCTTAGTAATAAGTGTAATTCCTGCGCGCCGCCGTCCAAGCACTAAGCATACAGTAGTGGCTTTAGGACAAAATGCGTGAGAGTGAGACCAGTGATCCTTGCATGCATGAAATGTTGCACATTATGACAAGTTTTTCTTGCTACACAACTGAAAATGTGCTAGATATAATACAGTTTTTCATTCAGAATTGTAGTAATATAAAGTACTATAAAGTTTTCTAACTGGCGAATGACATGATCTACGTAGTGGGTTGTCTACTGTCATCTTTAATGAGCACGTTCGTGATATCAGGAGGTCTGGCTTTGGACGACAGGGGAGGGATTGTGCTTCTAAGATATTATGTGAAACAGTTAGCATTTTGGCAGATCACCTACCACCTTTAACATTGTATTACTTTATAGAAAGTCATTTTAGGAAAGTGTAATAAAGTTTACGGCCACCTGGCCGCCGGAAAGGAGGCGGAGAACCGACAAAGTTTTAAATAAGTATTTATTAATAAAAGGGACGGCAGCTCCTCACGGAGACTGCCGTCTAAACCAAAACAAATGGACGGCAGCTCCTCACGGAGACTGCCGTCAAACTGAAAGCAAAAGCAAAACAATATGTCCGGGCCCGGTCCTCTCTCTCTCTCCTCTGCCATCGTTCCTCCTCTTATAGTCCTGAGCTCCTTCCGTAGGATTGGAGGCAGGTGTGCGCCACAGGTGTTTCTCGTCTGTGGCCGGCCTCGTTTCGCTCCCACGGCTTTCGGCCATGCCCCCTCGCCACATACCCCCATCTCCCATCACAGGCCGGGGGCACCCCGCGAGACCTATATGAGACGGGCCGAGAGAAAGGAGATGGAGAAAAAAGGAGGAAAGACAGAGTAGACAGAAAGGGGAGAGAGGGAAAAAATAAAAAATAAATTGGGGTTCGGTTCTCCAGACACGCTGCCACTCAGTCCTCAACCAGCCGAGAGATGCGATGACGTGTTGGGAGCCCTGTGGAGGAATCTATCCACCCGTCCGTGTTCTGGTGTCTGGCGGCGGTTCTCCTGGCTGGCTGGCAGCATCTCTGGTCTCCTGCTCCGCTCCCGATTCGGTGGAGGACGCAGGCTTCGGCGTCATGGCGGATCGCGACTACTCCCCCCGGGCTCTGTGGGATGGCTCACTTCAGCTCTTTCCCTTCCGGCGGGGAGCCCCGCGTCCCCTGTTCCTCCCCATGCTGGGAGACGGCAGCAGGCAGATCCTTTCCTCGCCAGCCTCAGGCCGCCCTGTCACTCTGGCAGACGAACGGGTTTCTCCCCACTCGGGTTAACTCCCGAGCACTCGCCCTCCCTCTCAGCGGCAAGGGCAACTGGACAACATGTCCCTCCTTCTCCCGGGTTTCGGCACCACTGTAATAAAGTTTACGGCCACCTGGCTGCTGGGAAGAAGGAGGCGGAGAACCGACAAAGTTTTAAATAAGTATTTATTAATAAAAGAGACGGCAGCTCCTCACGGAGACTGCCGTCTAAACCAAAACAAACGGACGGCAGCTCCTCACGGAGACTGCTGTCAAACTGAAAGCAAAAGCAAAACAATATGTCCGGGCCCGGTCCTCTCTCTCTCTCCTCTGCCATCGTTCCTCCTCTTATAGTCCTGAGCTCCTTCCGTGGGATTGGAGGCAGGTGCGCTCCACAGGTGTTTCTCATCTGTGGCGGGCCTCGTTTCGCTCCCACGGCTCTCGGCTACGCCCCCTCGCCACAGAAAGGTTGCCAGATATCAGATTTTTATTAAACTATTATCAAGGTCAAATTAATTGATCATAATATTTGGGTATAGACTAATAATGTAACTATTTTATCAAAACTTATAAAAATGTTATAATACTTTAAAACAGATACATTGTAATTGACTTTTGTCCCATTATTTTTTTGTCCCATTTTATCATTTTTTGGGCCCATATGTATTTAAAGTGTCTTTAAATGGTTTTTAACCAGACAAACCTAATAATTTAATGTGTATTAAATAATTTATTTATTGTTTATATAGTATTTATTGTTTAGTAAATTTTCCAAAATGTTGATATAGTGCATACCTAATAAAGTTCTCACCTAATAATACATAATTTCCAATTGGCTTGATTTATTTATTTATTTTTGTTCCTTATTTACCTTTTTAGTTGTATAATTGGTTGATGGTGCTTTAATCCTTTTTTGTTTGTTTGTTTTCCAGGTTTGGGAGCAATTGATCTGTTCGAAGTCTCCTATGGTGAATGTGTTCATGGCTGTTCCCACCATCTACTCTAAACTCATTGAATATTACGATCAACATTTTACTCAACCTCAGGTCCAAGACTTCATCAGGGCTGTGTGCAAAGAGAGAATACGGTACCTACAAGCACACCACAGTAATATCACTACAGTCCTGCTTAAAGCCTCTGACTTCATTTCAGATACAACAAAGTAGAGCACCTCCCTACAAACAAAATTCTCTTTTAGTCTTCAGTAAACCTGCAGTACATCAAAGAAGAGCATTAAAACACACAAGCTTCAACATATTTTACCTCAGGGTCAAGTGGCAAAACAGGATTTTTTTTATGAAAACAACCAGTGCATAATTTCCAATTTTCTGAAATGTGTGGAAAAATAAAATGATTGTCTATTTTTTCTCTCTCTTGCCTATGTTACTCTCTCTCTCTATGGGCTCTATTTTACTGATCTAGGGACAAAGTCTAAAGCGCATGGCGCAAAGGCATTAAGGACGTATCAAAATCCACTTTTAATATTTTATTCTCTTAATAAGTTATTGGTGTGTCATGAGCATAAGGTGCATCAGAGTCTCATCTGCCATTCCCTTTAAGAGTCACGCCATGGTGCATTTGCTATTTACATGGCAGAATTTGTAAGTGGAAAACCTAACGCCTCACTAGCGAGAAAACAGTTAAACAGACTATCTGCAGCGAGGATCAAGAACGAGCCTCCTCCGTTCGACCTCTCTACTTTCTCTTTACTTTACTTTTACTCTTTACTTTACTCCTTTACTTTCATGGATAAAGAAACGGTGTTGTACGCACTCCACTAAAGACCTCCATTAGCCTACATATTTAATTTCATTTGATAAGCGCAAAGGTTTGTTTAAAAACTATTTCTAAATTCAGTTCTAATTTCCAGCAAACAAATAAATGAACAATAATAACTAGGTGTGGTCAAAGAATCAGAATCAGCTTTATTGCCAAGTGTGCTTCACAGTGTACATAAAGTGACAAGTGACATCACAAAATTAAATATGGAGAAAAAAAGGCGATAAACATTAAACAGAGATGCAGTAAGTCAAAAATATTTGGATGTTGAATTGTATGTACAGATATGTTGTAAATATACAGGTTATAAGGTGCTGTGTACTAATGCTAATGGAGAAAGTATTGCATTGTATATTGTAATAAGGTGCTGTGTACAAGTGTGTATTAGAAAGTATTGCACATTTATTGCACAGTAGCAGAATATTTAACTGTTCATGAGGTAGATGGCCTGAGGAAAGAAACTTTTCCTGTGTCTGGCTGTTTTTGTGCTTGGTGCTCTGTAGTGTCGACCAGACGGTAACAGTTCGAACAGGTAGTGTGCTGGGCACGAGGTGTCCAGAGTGATTTTGCGAGCCCTTTTACTCACTCTGGAAGAGTACAGTTCCTGACGTGTAGGAAGGGTAGTGCCAGTGTTATATCAAAGTTGTATCCAAACACACATCCTGTTCTTATGCCCCATATAGTGATGCATATGTCTCCAAAACCCGACAGGTGGACACATCTAAACTGGCTTTTATTAAAACAAATATAAATATGCATATAATAAATAATACTGCTAATAATAATAACATTATACAAAAACAAATTGTCATGAATAAACTGTGAAAAGCCACCCGACATGAAGGCATGGAGGCAGTGTTTTTTTGTATTCATGTAAAAAATAGTAGTTTTTGTAATATTTTAATCCTTTTATTCTTTTTTATTTGTAAAGATATTTGTGTATTGCTGTACATTCTGTGTGTATTAAGCAATTTGTACGCATTTAAGGTGCATAACTAACGTGCTCTGCGCTGGACTTTAGACCTGCTTCCAGCTGGTCAATTGCTCAGTCTATTTTAGTTCCTCAAAATAACAACGCACCAACAATGCGCCTTAACATACCTCCTTTCTAGACCGGAGCCCCCATGAGCCCACAAAGTGAAGCAAATGGATTTACTATTTAAACAACGTGATGGAAAACTTGAAAATTAGGGTTGCGCTGCTCTAAAAATAGCAACACATCGTGCCAAACATGTCTTGCGCCTTATTGCGCCAGGTGTATGATAGGGCCCAATGTCTCTCTCTCTCTTTCATTAGATTTTCATTTGGCTCAAGCTAAAATTATCTCATATGACACCAGAAAAGTACAAATTTAACAAAATTCATACTTTTTTATGTGGTGAAATCCATGATTTTAATTGATTTTCAGTATTACAAAGCATTGGATATCTTATGTATTTTGAAAAGATTTAGTGCTATAAAGGTTTTTTTGCGAAATTTGTGATGAAAATGTGCAGTTTATGGTTTATTTGACTGCATAAATGTACATTTTTATTGTATTTGTATCTTTGATAATTATATTAAAGGTGTGTTGAAATGTTTTTCTTTAATTCTCTCTCGCTCTCTTGCTCTCTCTCTCTCTCTTTCTCAGGTTGATGGTGTCTGGTTCTGCTGCTCTTCCACAGCCTATCCTGGAGCGCTGGGCAGAGATCACAGATCATGTGCTGCTGGAGCGCTATGGCATGACTGAGATTGGCATGGCACTCTCAAACCCATATAAAGGACCACGTATACCAGGTACTGGATCCCTTAATGAATGTGCATTAATTGTATCAAATTATACTGAGCAATATTACTATATATGTGTCTTGTATAGTCAACTTATTCATAGTTCACCCAAAAATTAAAATGCTCACTTTGAAACTGCTCCCTTTTTTTGCTTTGTTGAAGGTATTTTGAAGAATGTTAAAAAAACTGTAACCACTGCCATCCATAGTAAAAAAAAAAAAAAAATACTATGGAAGTTGATGGTTCCAGGTTTCCAACATCCTTTTAAATATCTTCTTTTGTGTTAAACAGCAAAAAAAAAAAAACTTTAGCAGAAGTTAACGTACATATACTTACTTTGCCTTAACATGCTTATTATACACATAATAATTATTATTATTAGTGGCATGGTGGTTGGTGCCAGATTGGCTGGTCTGAGTATTTTAGAAATTGCTGATCTACTGTGATTTTCACGCACAACCATCTCTAGGGTTTACAGAGAATGGTCAGAAAAAGAGAAAATATGCAGTGAGCGGCAGTTATGTGGGCACAAATGCCTTGTTAATGCCAGATGTCAAAAGAGAACGGCCTGACTGGGTCCAGTTGATAGAAAGGCAACAGTAACTCAAATAACCACTCGTTACAACTGAGGTATGCAGAAAAGCGTCTCTGAATGTACAACATGTCCAACCTTGAGACGGATGGGCTACAGCAGCAGAAGACCACACCGGGTGCCACTCTTGTAAACTAAGAGCAGAAAACTGAGGCTACAATTTGTACAGGCTCACCAGAATTGGACAATAGAAGACTGGAAAAGCATTGGCTGGTCTGATGAGTCTCAATTTCTGCTGCATTAAGATGGTAGGGTCAGAATTTGGCAACAACATGAAAGCTGCATGGCTCCATCCTGCCTTGTATCAACGGTTCAGGCTGGTGGTGGTGTAATGATGTGAGGGATATTTTCTTGGCACACTTTGGGCACATTAGTACTAATTAATAGTTTAGTTCCTTACCTTTCAGACACATCGCCTATCTGTGCTGCTGTGTTTGCCTATGTTTAAAATAGGGATGCTCATTTCGATAAATTTTACTAACCGACAACTGCTGCTCGTTAACCGGATATTAACCGTTAACCATTAACACATTAATATTAAAAAAATATTTAATTGAAAAAAAATTGACGTGTCTATTTTGTGACATTAAATATTGCATTTTAAAATACTTATTTGTATTTATACTAAATACTAAATTGACTTATTTTAACATGCAAACAGCAGCATACAGAGCATCTTTATGAACCCGTATGTTTCCAACAGCATAGGAAAAAAAGAATAAACTAAATAAAAAAAGAATAAAATAAATGCCCTAGATATTTTTCACTTAAATGACACATTTATTTTACAAAATGAAAACACTGACTGAATCCTTTTTAAGAACCGGCAAAGGCTGTTTGTCCAAGCATGTTTTTTTTGTTTTTTTCGTCAAAAAAATATCAGGCTACCTCAAATCGATTGCTCCATGGAAAATATACATTTAATTAATGCTCCACTATTATTATTATATCACAAAACAACATTTATTATTATATCACCCTTTCAACATTTTTTGTAGAAGTCATTTGCCTAAAGATTTTGTCATAATGACTCATTTCACTCTTTTCACTCACCGTTCATGTCTTCGGTACGGTTACGGTTAGTTTCTCCACTGAGCCTGGAACGGCACGGCACGATTACAAACCGTTCTCGGCACAGAATTCTCGGCATGGTTAGACAACCGTGCTGAACTGTACCGACAGACTCTGTGTGTTGACGTCACAGCTCTGTTGCCATCACAGCTGGCTCAGCGGAAGCGCGCTAGTCATCAGACATCCGCATGTAAACTACATTTAACATAAAAAACTGATACAGGTCTAAATGATACAGTTTGAAAAGGGTTTTAAAACATATATACATATATATATATATATATATATATATATATATATATATATATATATATATATCTTTAAAATGTACTGGTGTTGCAATTTGAAACTTGGTTTTAAACATTTCATTTCTGCCATGTGCAATGAGTGAAATAAAATCTAACCAGTCAATTGCCTTTGTGCTAAATATGAAGCGCAACGAATAGCTTTCTGTTGGTATTGTAGACAACTTCATTCTACCCAATATTTTTATTTTGTTTTTAATGGGGTTGTCTTGGGTCTTTATTGTCAGCTTTTTTTCTACTGATGTTTAGCATTAATGTTTTATCACAGTAACTGTGTTTTTTTTTCCTCAGACGGTTTATGATGGCAAGTTGTCATAGATCAAACTCCGTTTTGAAGTAGTTTGTTTGTCTTTTTTCGTCTGTGTTTTGTTGTTTACGTGTGATTATCTTCTAACAAAAACTCTCCATGGGTTTTTTTTCTGAGTGATGTAGCTGTGATCAAACTGCTCCTGTCAGCTTCCACGTCGTCTTTTAGTCTCGATATCAAAGCACTTTTAGTCGTGTTCTCGCAATTTCCTCGCGCCACTCTGTGTGTCTGAGAATAGTTTTGTTCATCTTTTTGACACGTGTTTGTGAGTGATTGTGCTAACGTGCTTGTCAGACGAAAGCTTGTGCGCCGTGCAGTTTTATTAGTGATGAGTTCGAAAGAGAAAATGGGCTAAAGTCAATGCTCAGAGGTGATGATTAAGAGGAGTTTGCAACTGTTAACATTTCCTGCTCGGGCCCCATGAGATGCCAGCATGAGGCTGTCTAATTCTGAAGTAGGTTGAAGTCGATCAATATCAGTCACAGGGTTGACTGTGATCACCAGAGGAGATACCCATGAATTATGATCAGTCTGATCTCATGTGTGGGGCGCTGTAACCCAAATCACGGTTGTGTCTTTGTTGTAACAGAACATTGATGTTGTAAAAGATCTGAGCTGAGGTTTAAAAAGTCTCTTGAAGAAATTGTCAGGATTTTTGTTTTCAGGCAGTACAGCATAGCTGGAAGGGCTGCACGATACTGTGAAAATATGTGATATTGTTATTGAGTATTGCGATAATGATAATTCTTATGATAAAACATTACTGTAAAAAAAATGCTATTTTTATTAGCTGTTATTACATTTATTTATGCAATGTTATTAACATTAACAAGTAAAATAAATATTTCAGATCTAATTTAGAATAAAATATTGTGTCAAGGTGCAAACATTTAATCTTCAAAACACTATGAGTGACATCCTCAACAGGTATTCTGACTGGCTGATTGGCTGTTGTCATTTTCCTCTCTTGTCTCGTCTCCTGTCATTAGTATTTATATTAAGCTCTAGCCAATAGCAAAACATCAACTACTGGGGAGCCGGACATTAAGATAGTAAGGCCCCATCGGATTATCCATATTTAGATAAACAACCCATGCATAAACTAAATGTAATTTATTTCACATGCATAAACTATTATCGTAATAACAATAATTTTGTGATATAATGTGCAGCACTAATAGCTGGTTAATTGTAATGAAGGGGGTGGTAACAGACGTTTCAAATGCAGCTTTTATTTATATAGAGAATGGTCAGCAGGCAAACAGGAGCAAAAAAGGGATGGTAAAGAAAATAAACAAGAGTAATCCATAAACAGGTAAAAGGTCAGAGCAGGTAGCAAACAATCAAAAATCCAAAATAATCCCAGACAAAACAAAACAAAACAAGAAACTCGTTAGTAGTGATCATTACATTTAACCAAGACTAAGCAATGTGCTAGAGTGACTGGAGAGTTTAGAGTTTAGAGTTTAGAGTTTAGAGTTTAGAGTTTAGAGTTTAGAGTTTAGAGTTTAGAGTTTAGAGTTGTGTGTGTGTGTGTGTGTGTGTGTGTGTGTGTGTGTG
>CAIGQZ010034999.1:2422204-2434451 GCA_903798205.1 Danio tinwini | reverse complement strand
GCACTTATCTTGAAATGTCTGAGAAAAACTAAATAAGCAGCTCAGCTCTCACAACATAGTAAACATAGTAAGTGTATTTATGCACACACACTATTATCTGCTTTTTTACTCCATAGAACTCCATATAAAAGCCAGAAACTTTGTTTGCACAGGCCTATCTAAAGAGTTAATGCCGTTAATTGATAATCAACAGTAAAAATTACACAGTTTACCTCTTCCAGCAGTGAAAACCACCAACAATCAGTAATGCATGAATATACAGTATGTTGTCATGACTTTGCAATATATATTTTTTTTATTATAATAGAAGTCAATGGGGCAAAAAAAGCTACTAACATAACGAAAGTGTTGTCAATTGAACATTTGAACAGTACACAAGGGTTAAAAATTACAAATGGAAGTAAAAATTAATTTAGAAATGAAATAACAGTCATTAACGGTCATTACATTTTTTAGTAACTGCTTAATTTTTAATGGTTGCAATCACAATAAAGCAACATAATAGACCAAAGGTCTGACCTAAAACTGCATATAGGCCACTAAAATGAATACATCAATAAAATATATACAGTTAAAGTCAAAATTATTTGCCCACCTGTGAATTTTCTTTTTCAAATATTTCCCAAATGATGTTTAACAGAGCAAGGAAATTTTCACTGTATTTCCTATAATATCTTTTCTTCTAGAGAAAGTCTTATTTGTTTTATTTCGGTTAGAATAAAAGCAGTAAAAAAAAAAAATTAAGCTCAATATTATTAGCCCCTTTAAGCTATTTTTTTCCCATAGTCTACAGAACAAACCATCGTTAAACAATAACTTGCCTAATTACCCTATCCTGCCTAATTAACCTAGTTAAGCTTTTCAATGTCATTTTCAGCTGTATAGAAGTGTCTTGACAAATATCTAGTAAAATATAATTTACTGTCATCATGGCAAAGATAAAATAAACCAGTTATTAGAAATGAGTTATTAAAGCTGTTATGTTTAGAAATATGTTGAAAAAATCTTCTCTCCGTTAAACAGAAATTGGTGAAAACAGGGGGGGCTAATAATTCTGACTTCAACTGTAAATGTTTATTTTTTTTTCCAGGTGCTGTTGGAGTTCCTCTGCCAGGAGTGGAAGCACGTATCATGATGAACAGCAGTGTTGTCATCGCTGAGGGCAACAGCAAAGGAACACAGGTACAGACAAAATTTTTTTCCTACAGTATATAAGTGTTATATTATCCACCTATTTATTTTAATGGATGGTACTTTGGAAAGGCTGTGTGAGTAACTTATGTTAAACAGTAAGCTGTTATCCACTGCCAATAAGTTTCTCTCTGTGAATGCATTAAAAACATTTTTACAAGAAATGGGTAGCATGAAATAGGGGTAGACTTATATATATCACAAAGATAAAAGATGAATTGTCCAGGTAACATATAGCATTTTGTAGTGTTGACATTGACCAATGTGTCAAAAGTGTGTAATGAATGATTAAACATGACATTTAACAAAGGAAAGTAAACAGTATATGAAAAAGTATTATAGGATTTGCTGTTCTGTTATTTGTAACGGAAGGGCAATACTAAACTGTCATTTGTAATCAGAATACATGATTTACATTAAAAAACTAAATTATTAGAGCTGAAATTATTCTGAAATTATTTGTGTATTTCCCGATGATGTTTTATAGAATTATTTTTATTTTATTTATTTATTTATTTATTTATTTATTTATTTATTTATTTATTTATTTATTTGTTTATATTTTCTTGTAAAGAACGCTTTATTTTTATTTATTTTATTTATTTTTAGTTTGGCTGGAATAAAAAAGAAAATAATAAAAAATAATACATTTAGAACTTGAACTGCTAAGGTTAATATTATTAACTCTCTTATTTAGAATTATTATTTTTATTGGCTACAGAACAAACTACTGTTGTTCAATGATTTGCCTAATTAACATAGCTTGCTACTTAACCTAAATAAGCTAGTTAAGCCTTTAAATTCTACTTTAAGCTGAATACTAGTATCTTACAAAACAACTATCAAGATATCATGTCATCATGGTATAGACAATGACCATCATGGTAAATCACAAATACTGTAGAAGACTTACTGGAACCCGCATGGACCCAAGATTCTCACAGAAATCAGTCAAGTTTGGTGAAGGAAAAATCATGGTTTGGAGTTACATTCGGTATGGGGGAGTACAAGAGATCTGCTAAGTGGATGAAAACATCAACAGCCTGAGGTATCAAGACATTTGTGCTGCCCATTACATTACAAACCACAGGAGAGGGCAAGTTCTTCAGCAGGATAATCGGAAGTAAAGGAAATAAAGGAAATCGCAATTGGAAATAAAGGAAATCAGTTATCTATTTCATTACTTAATGCATAAAATAGGCTAGTCGTTTTATAAAATGAGTTTAATTGATCTGAAACTTTTAATTAAATTTTTTTGTCTTGTAATCTATAAAAGTTGCATCAGATCGATAAAAACATGCCTGAATACCCACGTGAACAGAGCCACATTGACTTTTTTTTTTTTACATTAAAACAATTGGATAGTGTCTTCTGTCTACATGACGCATCAGAAAAAAACTGCTGAATCTCCAAAAATATCTGGTTAACTTAGAAAACAAATATTGTCTTGTTTAGTGAGTTTTAGTAATGCTTAGAAAAATGCAAAGCAGAATTCTCCTGAGCTCATTAACCCACTGATGACAGCTACTTTGTGAGCAAAGGCTACCAGATCAACATTGCATTCCTAGAAGAAGAAAAAAAAACTTGCAATCTAACAACAGTCACCTCATGCTTGTGATGCTTGTGAATCTGTAAACTCCACCCATTAAATAAACGGCTTGTTCTTAATACTGTAAAATCACAACAATATTTAATTATTGATCGTGGGCCACAAACATCGTTATCAGGGCTTAACATTAACTTTTTTTTTTCTACTAGCCAGCCACTGTGGCTAGTAGATTTCCAACATTACTAGCCATTTGCCATTTTCACTAGCCACAATTTTCTTGTTGGGAAAATAACCTGTCCTGGCTAAAAGTCCATGATCATCAGTTAACTACACATAAACAGGAGTAATCTCCCAATGTTATTGTAAAAATACAATTAAACCATATTAACAAAAATAACGTAAGCAAAAGAAAGCAGGTGAAACAGACCGTGTTCAATAATGAAAGGATAATCACACGCACGGATAATATAGGCCTGTTAAAAATCTGTTCAAATACTAATTAAAATGAAAGCAGTGACCGCTGCTGCTTACAAAAGAATATGTGGTTTGTTTTTGTTTTGTTTTTTTAATCTTGAACTCTTGAAAGCAGCAGGACTGTGGGTGCACGATCATCGCTCTTTGTCCAGTCTATTTTAAAGGGAACTGATCGCACAAGTTGCGCTTCCTCTAAGCACGGTGACGGTTGCTTTGTGCAAGTAAATGGAAGTGCACGCACTTTTTAGCAGTCATGCGCATTACATCATCTCTGCATGCAAGTGATCATCCTCTCGTTCGGTATTTAACTGCTTTCTGCTCACGCGAACACAGTTATTTTTGTCAGTCGTACTGCTTCTCGATTCTAAGATAACATTTGCACGAATATTGGGCCACGCTTATTTTCAAACCCTGCTTTTAAGAAAACTACAATTTAAAAATGATTTCCAACCAACCAAAGAGGCTAGTGAAGGTGTCTATCTAACCTGCCAGAGCTGAAATCTACCCGCAGTTGGCGGATGTTAATGTAAAGCCTTGATCGTTATTGTGATAATGATACGATTAATCATGCAGCCCTAACATCACAGCTAGCTTTTTACTAGAAATGGCTTGATTTGTATCACAGTCATTTTAAATGGAAGTTCCTATACTCAGAAGTGCCACAGATAATTAATATATGCTAAAGCATGACTAAACATTGGCTAAAATATAGCATCAATTTTAATGGCATTGGTGGAAAAGACCTACTTCCTTTAGCTCTATTTTAGGTCTGAGGATCTGTTTTTTATTCTCAGGTGAAGGCTGGATTGGAGGGGAAGGAGGGCGAGCTGTTGGTTCGAGGTTCTTCTGTCTTTCAGAAGTACTGGAACAAACCTCAGGAGACAGAAGACTCATTTACAGAGGACGGATGGTTTAAAACAGGTACTGCTCTCACACTTCCTTTATGTTTGTCTGCTATGTTACTACACCACATGTAATACACAGTACAGTAGTGGAGAATGTCTGTATAATGTGCACAAAGCAGGACTGTGTGTGCTTTAGTGTTGACATCCTAAATGAAGGTTTGACTGCCTGAATACAGCACAGGGCAAAAACAAAATGGCCCAATTTGATATCATAAAAGAAGGGCTTAGAATTCAAGGAATTGTTTACTCGTGAAATAAAATTCTGGCATAATCGATTCTTATCCAAACATCAGAGGCTTTTCTTGTCACGGAGGAAACAGGGAGAATCTAACTACGAGTGAAGGACAATTTAATGAAGTACAACAGTGATTACAAGTCTTAAAGTGCTCAAAAAGGATAGAGAAACTTAGGACAATGTCCAGAAACAGGGAGCTTCCACAGGTCCAAACGAACATGTCATCTTACGGTCTAGACTAAAGAGAAAACCTGGACGTTACTCACACAGGAACATGAAAACAACAACAGACTGACACAGACTGTTTATATAGCCTGCAAAACAGGCATCAGCTGGAACCCTCTGATTAGGTCAGCTGATCAGAATGCACGCTACCATAAAAAGCTAAACAGACCAACCCTATCACTTTTGTATAGACGAATTACCAACCTACGTCACACAGGACATCACACGGGTCCCCGGTTGCAAAAAAAGACCGGCTTGGTATCAAAAGTGGCTAGAAGTCAAGTTATTAGTTGTTGTGGATAGGCGACTTTTGTACTATAAATATTAATTAACCTAATTTTCCAAGATAATCCGATAACCTATAGATTATAATTAACCTTTGAATTGCACTTTAGGCTGAATACTGCTATCTAGCTAAATAACTGGAAACAAATATTATCTACTGTCATTATAGCATAGACAAAAGGAATTTGTTATTAGAAGTTAGTTACTATTACTTATGATATGTTATGTTATGTTATGTTATGCTATGCTATGCTATGCCATGTTATGTTATGCTATGCTATGCTATGCTATGCTATGTTATGTTATGCTATGCTATGTTATGCTATGTTATGCTATGTTATGTTATGTTATGTTATTATGATGTTGTGGTTAGCACACAGCAAGAAGGGCGCTGGTTGGAGTCCTGGCTGGGCCAGTTGGCTTTTTTGTGTGAGTTTGCATGTTCTCCCCATGTTGGCGTGGGTTTCCTCCGGGGGCTTTGGTTTCCCCCACAGTCCAAAGATTGAATTGTATGAACAAAATTGTATGAACAAAATTGGCAGTAGTGTATGAGTATATGTGTGAATGCGAGAGAGTATGGATGTGAGAAAAAAAGAATTAGTATTTCATAGGAGGGCTAGCTGTATATTTGCACTTGATCCTTTTGCAGTGTTGGTTTTTGATTCTCCATTAGTGTTCATTTAGGCACATGCACACAGCAACTAAAAACAATCAGGATTGTTCTTACTGATGACTTCCGCCATTTCTTTCACAATAATTTCAAAGTTAAAATAGTTATTATAATTTAGATAACATTTACAAAATTGATTTTTGACAATTAAAAAATAGATTCACAGTTCATGTCAATTGGTTTTTTGCTTTTTAACAAGAACCAGCATGTACAGTTTTTTTTTTTTTTTTTACAACAAAAGCACTTTTCTTAACAAGAAGGATTAAAGGAGAAAAAAAAGATAAATTAATAAAAACATTTTCCTTCACTTCCGTCTATTGGTAAAGTTTGTTCCTCACCACTGTTGCCACTGGTTTGCTTGGTTCGGACTTCTGGAGCTGTGCATTGATGAATTTGCTCTTCAGTTTTTGAACTTTCAGCAGTGAAATTTAAACTAACTTCCACTCTGAAAACTGAAGTGACACTGTTTCAATTTACTAGAGCTCCTATGTTAAGCTTTGACACAATCTACATTGTTAAAGCATTATAAAAAAAAAATTGAATTGAATTGAGGAGAGGGTAAATAATTATCAATTTACATACAAATATATTAAACATATATTTTTGTTATTAACAAAATTATTAAATGTACTTTTAGTACAGAAAACAAGCACTTTAAGCAAAAATGTTAAAGGAGTAGCATATATTAACCATGTGAATTGATTCCCCAACCATAACAGATATTTAACAAATACACAGACAACATTTTATTATTTTCTATTCTGCTAAACGTGGACTCTGAACATTCACTATGGAACCTTTTTACATTTCCAGGTAGTAATAGTTGGGTTAAACTCAGAAAGCAGTAAATGGAAAAGTACAACAAAAAAAAATTCCATCCCTATTTACTCAGATAATAAATGGAAAAACTCAACAATAGGGCCACCAGAAGAGACAATGTCAAATTTACGGTCCACATTACTGTCCCCGAACACTACATTATAAACACCTTTTATAAGTGGTCATTCATTCATTTATTTATTTATTTGATTTGATTTGATGCAAATATGATATAATACAAACACTGTAAAAAAAAATGCTTGGTTTCACACAATTGATTAGTGTTGAGAAAACAAATGAATTCAGTTTTTACAAATTGAAGTGAATTTAACATAAAACAATTAGGTTTTCACTTGAGAAAAAACAAGAATGGTGTTGTTTCAGCTCAATTTAAATAAGTAGTTTGAACTAACAGCAAACTTTATAGCTTTATAAATGTGCATACGTTTTTTTTTTATATTAATGTTAAAAACTTTATGACCATCATAACTGCATCGTAACCATTTTGTTATAAGAGTCCATTGTTGAAGTTATTGAAAATGCCCGTAGTTCAACATAGGCTCACTCTGAAAACGTAGCACTATATACATTTCTGGAGATCGAGAATTATGTAGCCAGAGGAACGTATGGCTGCATTTAGTCTTTAAAACGAACGCTACAGGGTTGTATGACGTCGTTCCTTTTCTCGCTTACCAGCTGACCACTTATTTCCATGTGGACAGCTTTCCCGCTGTTACCAGTTTGTCTAGTAGCTCGCCGCATACGTTGGAGGATTTAAGATGCAGAGCAGAGTTGACCATGACGATAGGGTTCGAGTCTGGTGAAGAATGGTTCCAGAAAGCAAGTAAAACAAAAACAAAAGCCATAAAGTAAAATAAACAAGTAAATAACAGGGTGAGAATGAGGTAAAATCTGACAACACTATCGGTTGGGTTTAGGGATGGAGAAGGGTGGGTCAGTCGGTCAGTCAGTCAGTCAGTCAGTCAGTCAGTCAGTCGAGAGCAGCCTCTGGTGGATTTACATGAGAACAGCAGGCGCGAATGGCACTCGCGAGTCAGATCTCAAAAAGCATACACAGCGGCTGGATTCGTAAAAAAAAAACGTAGCTCCTGGGACATATTTGGCACTCTCCAGGAATGTATATAGAGGTACGTAATCAGAATGAGCCTGGGTTGCTATAATTTGAATATGTTGTTGTCTAGCAAATATCCAGTCCACTCTAGAAAAAAGAAGTAACCCTCTCTAACAGTTCAAACAAATGATAAACAATCAATCAACTACTGTATCCATAATAAGAAACTTCCCACTCGTTCCCTTTTCACCCGCACCCTGAAAAATGGCTCGTTTTCTTGTTCTCTCCTGAGTTTGCTGGATGTTGCAATCCATCTGCTCTCCCTCACACCCTCACATTTCATCATCACACTCTCCGAGAGAGAAAGAGAGATGGAGCGGATCAATGCGGCCCGTGTCTGCCCGGCTGTGTCTCTAATAGTGTAAGTGTGGCTGCAGGCTGTGACTGGCACCTCTATAGATCATCTGTCACCCTCTCTACAGCGCTCACTTTCTGCCAATCCTCATGCTCCGTTCTTCTCATTGATTTTCATGCGTGCCTTTATGTTGCTTCTCTCTCTCTCTCTCTCTTTCTCTTTCTCTGTTCTTCCATATCTCTCTTGTTCCTTTGTTGTTGCCGTGAATCTCTGACTGTTGGATACTCCATCAGCAGTGCGCTCACATGCATACACACACACACACACACACACACACACACACACACACACACACTCATTAACTCTGGTTGAAGGTCATTAGGATTTTGTAATAAATATCTGGGATCATTATCTTCCACTGGCCACGGCTTTTGCTTTACTCTTTCTGTAAGTGAAATATTAACTCTATAACCTGCTATTCATCTTTTTTTCTTTTCTTTTTTTCTTCCACTGACTCATTCTAGTCTTTTTTTAGCCTTGTGCAGTTTGTTCTGGCAAAAAACACTAACTTATGCAGCAACATATACAACATACACACCAGCCACTTTATTATATAGGTACACCTGTCTGCTCGTTAACACAAATTTCTAATCAACCAATCACATGGCAGCAACTTAATGCATTTAGGCATGTAGACATGGTCAAGACAATCTGCTGTAGTTCAAACCGAGCATCAAAATAGGGAAGAAAAGGGATTTAGGTGACTTTGAACGTGGCATGGTCGTTGATGCCGTACGGGCTGGTCTAAGTATTTCAGAAACTGCTGATCCACTGGGATTTTCAGGCACAACCATCTCTAGGGTTTACAGAAAATGGTCAGAAAAAGAGAAAATATCCAGTGAGCGGCAGTTCTGTGAGCACAAATGCCTTGCTGATGCCAGAGGTCAGAGGAGAATGGCCAGACTGGTTCAAGCTGATAGTAAGGCATCAGTAAGTTAAATAACCACTCGTTACAACTGAGATATGCAGAAGAGTATCTCTGAACGCACAACACATCCAACCTTGAGGCAGATGGGCTACAGCAGTAGAAGACCACACCGGCTGCCACTCAATTCATACAGGCTCATCAAAATTGGACAATAGAAGATGTCTAATGAGTCTCGATTTCTGCTGCAACATTCGGATGGTAGGGTCGGAATTTGGCATTAACGACATGAAAGCATGGATCCATTCTGCCTTGTATCAACGGTTGAAGCTGCTGGTGGTGGTGGAATAGTGTGGGGGATATTTTCTTGGCACACTTTGGGCCCATTAATACCAATTAAGCATTGTGTCAATGCCACAGCCTACCTGAGTATTGTTGCTAACCATGTAAATCCCTTTATGATCACAGTGTGCCAATCTTCTGATGGCTACCTCCAGCAGGATAACGCACCATTTTATAAAATGTGAATCATCTCAGACTGGTTTTTTGAACATGACAATGAGTTCTCTGTACTCAAATGGCCTCCACAGTCACCAGTTCTTAATCCAGTAGAGCACCTTTGGGATGTGGTGGAACGGGAGATTTGCATCATAGATGTGCAGCTGACAAATCTGCAGCAACTGCGTGATGCTAAAGTGGCCGGTGAGTGTAAATGGACCTATTTTAACCTTTTCAATACAAAAAAAAATACATTATCAATGTAGTTTGAGTAAAAAGATCAATTGGAATTTATTTATGTTTAGTTTTTATTAATAAATGTTTTACTGTGAAATGCACTATACAAATAATATTGAAATTAATCGAACCTATTTTAATTGAATTGAACTGAACTGAATTCATACGACCTCCAAAAATATGAAATTCTCTAATAATTTATTGAAAAACAGTCACATGCATGGGTTTCCTCTGGGTGCTCCGGTTTCCCCCACAGTCCAAAAACATGTGATATAGATAAATTGGGTAAGCTAAAAATTTTTGTACTGTATGAGTGTGAATGAGTGTATATGGAAGTTTCCCAGTGATGGGTTGCACGCTGTAAAAAATGCAGGGTTCCACACAATTCATTAATGTTGTCCCAACACAAATTGATTGTTAACTTAACACTTTTAACAAATTTATGTATATTTATTGAACATAAAAAAATTAAGTTGTCCCAATGAAATCTTAAGAATTGTGTTTTTTCAGCTCATTTTAAATAAGTAGTTGAAACCAGCAAAAAAAATTTTTTTGAGTGCAGCTGGAAGGGCATCCGCTGCGTAAAACATATGCTGGATAAGTTGGCGGCGTCATGAAAGTCATGTTTATGACAGATTTATGACAAGTTGTTGTCTTGAAAATGTCAAGTTGTGATGACAAAAACAAAGACAGGTTATGATGTATTTGTTTAAACTTAAACATGTCTCCACTGGCTTGCATGGTTCGGGATCTGTAGAGCTGCGCGTCGATGGAATTGCTCCTCAGTGTTTGGACTCTCAGTAGTGATTATTAAACCACACTGAACTGAGCTAAACTAAACTGAACTTAAACACTGAAAACTGAACTGACACTGTTTCAATTCACTATAAACTTCCATGTGAAGCTGCTTTGACACAATCTACATTGTATAAGCGCTATATAAATAAAGATGAATTGAATTGAATTGAATTAAACTTAAAAGTCCTCATGAACCGGAAAGTGTGACCGTTATTTTTTTATATTGTGACACAGTTCCTAGAGAAATTTTAAATGTGCAAACAGTGGGCGTGGCTTGTTTTTTTTTTTACTGCAAGTTGATTGGATGTAGGCATTTAATTCAGAAAGATCAGAAATAGGGTTTGGGGAGAGTTACAACCTAACAGACTCCTCCTCCTCCTCCCCATATATGTTCATTGTCAAACCTAACAGTTGGAGGGGCGTGGTTAAATATGTTAGCCCCACCTAATTCCTAAGATATACATAATCTGACAATTTAACTGAAAAAACAGAAAGTGCATTTTCAGATTTCAATTAAAGATTAGAAGGGCAAACTATTTTTTCCCACTTAATGTGATGCACAGATTAATTGTTAACCAAAAAACTAGCAATGTGAGCTAACAAAATTATATAGTTAGTTTTGGGCTGTTTGTGCATTTGACGCGCTTCAGACTGCAAAAGAAAGTTGATGCAAACATCTAAAAATGGAGCAATAGAACAAACAGATGGACATTGGTGAACGGATGACTGCCTCTGGATGTGACCAAATTGAAGCACATTATTTGTGCTTTACATGTATGGCTGGTATTATGATGTGCATTAAATCGATAGAAGATTTCGTTTAACTCTTTCCCTGCAGTTAACGAGAGAAAACGCTTCCCTGCCATTGACGAGTTTTACAGCAATCCGTGTTTTAGGTGTATTATGGGGGAAGCCCTAACACATGTCCTGTGTGAGGTACATGATGTCAGATGCTCCGGGGAGTGAAATCTAAGAGAAAGTAAGTATAAGATTAAGGATAACAATAAGAGTTATACAAACTTCCTTTGGCTTAATCCCTATGACAGGTCTTAACAAGAAACCAAAAAAAGAAGCTTTATTTTTATGATTTGTGTCATTGTCATTGTGTCAGATTGCACACCTAACATTGTCTACCTAATATGGTAAATAAGGTATATAGATACATTTTTTAAATAATTATTATATATTTTTTTATTTATATACAGTTGAATTCAGAATTATAAACCCCCCTGAGAGCAGATTTTTTCAAGACATTTCTAAACATAATAGTTTTAATAACTCATTTCTAATAACTTATTTTATCTTTGCCATGATGAGAGTAAATAATATTTTACTAGATATTTTTAAGACACTTCTATAAAGCTTAAATTGAAATTTTAAGGCTTAACTAGGCAGGTTACGGTAATTAGGCAAGTTATTGTATAACAATGGTTTCTTCTGTAGACTATCAAAAAAAATATAGTGCTTAAAGGGGCTAATAACTTTGACCTTAAAATGGCTTTTAAAAAATTGAAAACTGCTTTTATTCTAGCCAGAATAAAACAAATAAGACTTTCTCCAAAATAAAAAATATTATCAGACATACTGTGAAAATGTCATTGCTCTGTTAAACAACATTTAGGAAATATTTAAAAAGGGGAAAAAAATCAAAGGGGCGCTGATAATTCTGACTTCAACTGTACATATTTTTTATCACAAAACTGTGCAAATTTCTAGAAAATACCACCACAAAATCAGTAATTTTTATTGCAAAAAATCACACACAAAAAAAGAAAAACTAGGGGGTCTGTTATAAAGCTGTCATGACAGTCTTATGAACACCCCTTAAAGGATTACCAGTAGTTCTTTCTTAGAAGTGATCATATAGAATAAATATCTGACTTTGTTTACAAAAAAAAAACGGCTAAAACTAGTTCATACTGACTTTCATCTGAAATCAATTGAAATGAACACTTTATGTGTGTGTGTGTGTGTGTGTGTGTGTGTGTGTGTGTGTGTGTGTGTGCGTT
>CAIGQZ010034999.1:2384325-2421287 GCA_903798205.1 Danio tinwini | reverse complement strand
CTCTCTCTCTCTCTCTCTCTCTCTCTCTCTCTCTCTCTCTCTCTCTCACACACACACACACACACACACACACACACACACAAACTCTCTCTCTCACTCTCTCAAATTAAATTCCAAATTCAAATTAGCTTTATTGGCATGACTTGCACAATATTGCCAAAGCAATTACACAATACATAAAAAGAAAACAAGTATAGATGTGTTAAATAATTAAGTAAACAGGTACATGTATGTCATATACAAAGTAAAAAAATAATAAACAAAAATAATAATGAAAATAAAAGTGTGTTTAAGACATTCATTCATTCAGTTTCCTTCAGCTTAGTCCCTTTATTTATCAGGGGTCACCACAGCGAAATGAACCGCCAACTTATCCAGCATATCTTTTACACAGCAGATGCCCTTCCAGCCACAACTCAGTACTGGGAAATACCCATACACCTCTTATTCACACACATACACTATGGCGCGCGTTTGGGTTCACAGTGATGTTTGGGGCAAAATGTAAATTTGCAGGTTGAAAACAGCACTTGAGACCCGTATCGGCTGTAATGTAGTTGTGTTTGTGCTCAGGAAAAATCCAGGAAAAAAACATTCTACATGCATGCAACTCTTTTTGTATGGATACACGTTCTAACCTACAGATGTCCAAGTTTAGTCTCTGACTTCACATTTTTGGATTTAGGTGTGTGAATGTGTTTTGCACTATATTCACTGCAACAATAGTAGCAAAGAATATGAGCAGATGAGTTTCTTTATTTGTGATTCATCCAATGGGATTTGTAGGCCTGCACTGAAAAGTTTTGAAAAGCTGTATGTATTGCGCTGTGATTGTTGGAGAGAGAAACGTTTGTGGCTATTCTTTACAACTATAAACGTGTCGCCTGTTTAAGACATTAAAAACATAAAAAATAAAATATAATATTAATAATAAGTATTAAATAAATATATAATAATAATAAAAAATTTAAACAATCATATTTAAACAATTTTTTATAAAAAATCAACATTTTATTATAAATGTTATATAAACCCAGTACTGGGTTGTGGCTGGAAGGGCATCTGCTGCATAAAACATATGCCGGAACAGTTGGCGGTTCATTCCGCTGTGGCAACCCCTGATAAATGAGGGACTAAGCCAAAAAAATAAATAAATAAATGATTCGATTCAATAATTGCTTTATTGGCATGACAAATGTTGCAAATGTATTGCCAAAGCATTTATAAAGTTTACATGAAAAAGAACATATATATGTGTGTGTGTGTGTGTGTGTATATATATATATATATAAACACAGTAAATTGTAGTAGTAGTAGTAGTTAAAAAATAAATTAATAAAGAAAGAAACATTTAATATTTAAGAAATTAAAAAAGTAAATAAATAAAAAATAATAAGCACAATAAATAAAATATTAATAATAACAACAATTAAATTAAAATACAAAATAAAATAAATAAATCAGAATTTCTCTCTCTCTCTCTTTCTCACTGACTTCTTGAACTCGCACACACTTAGACTAAAATTAAACTCGCCTGAGGGAAGGCCACTAGACTTAATTAAGAGTCAGTTTAAAATGTTTTTTAACATGCTTTTTAACTCTTTTCGCACTACAAGTTTGGAATAATTAAAATTATTATTTATACAGTAGTAGTATGTACTACTATGAATTTCAAGTTTGCAATTATTAAATCAAAAAGGTTAAAACCACAATATTATGATTTTTTTTTTGTTTAAATGTTTTCTATACATTTATAAAGTACATTTAAAATGTTAATTGTTAATTTAGTTGCAATTGCTTCAGTCTTCAATGTCACATTTACCTGATGAAATAATTCTTAAAGGGACAGTTCACCCAAAAGTGAAAATTCTGTCATCATATACTCATTTTCCACTTGTTCCAAACCGGTTTGACTGTCTTTATCAAAAATATTTTGAAGAAAGTTGAAAACCTATAACCAATGACATCGATATATATATATTTTTTTTGAAGGTGAAGGTCAATAGTTACCTTTTTCAGCTTCAAAATATCTACTATAAAACAGAAGAAAAAAACATACATGTTTGGAACTTTTGGTAGGTAAATAATGAGCAGGTTTACTCTTTTAGGTGAACTAACCCTTTAAAGTGCTGATTTCGACAAAACAAGAAGAAATGGCCTGGAACATTTTTGGAAAATCTAATATACTACAAAATTCCAAGATAATGTGTCACTAAAATAGCAGCATCACATGAAAACATTTTAATATAGAATAGAACTATACTAAATTGTGATAATATTTCACAGTAATAGTGGTTTTACAGTGCTTTTGAAAAAATATTTATCAAAATACTATTTATTCATTATATTCATTTTTTTTTGATGATTCAGTTTGATTAGGAAAACTGAAAAAAACTTTAATAGATGTGTGCTAAACTTCCTGTTTTAAAGCATTATTAGTTAAATGTAAGTTGTTGGTTAAATTATAATTATCACTGCAGATCGCTAAAGAACTACATATCAGCCATTATTTGGACTACATATCCAGTCATGACCCCCACACACACCTGTTCCGGATCACTTTTGATTACACACACACACAGCCGGAGGATTGTTATGGACTGATTACAAGGACTATTTATATAGCACACACACACACATCAGGGCTGAGTCTTGTTTAACTGTACTTACGACTCGTTTCCTTTTTTTCCTTGCCGTGTTTAACCCTCGCTTTGTTCTGTTTGTTTACGCTGCTTGCTGCCTGTACTGACTGTTTGCCTGTTATTTGACCACGACTCTGGATTTCCTGTATGTATCTGTTTGACCCTGTTGACCGTTGCCTGCCTGACCATTCTCATAATAAACTCCACATGGATCCTCTCCATTGTCCAGCGTCCTTCACATAACAATAACATATTAGTTATGAATTAACACACAAAAAAGAAATAAAAGAAATTGCGTGACATTTTTTATTATTACATTCTTCTGTAAACTAAAGACTCAAATTCTGACATAAATTGCATCCTATCAATGTTTTTTTCTTTAAAACAAATATGAAACGCCACGCAATCTCTAAATAATTCACATGCAATTTTTTTTTTCTTCTGTAATGTAAAAAAAAGAGTAAAATGTCTATATTCTTTAAACTTCTCTCCAGCTTTCATATCTTTCATATATATAATTGAGTTTATTAATGTAATATAGTGTAATGTGTATTTGTACACCCATTGGCCATTTATTAGGTACACCAGTGCAACTGCTGGTTAATGCACATTTTTAATCAGCAATCACATGGCAGCAATTCAAAGCATTTAGGCATGTAGACATGGTCAAGATGATCTGTTGCAGTTCAAACCGAGTATCAGAATGGGTAAGAAAGGTAATTTAAGTGACTTTGAACGTGGCGTGGCGTGAAACACTGAAACAGTTGAAGTAAATGTGTCGAAGCTTCAAAATGTTTCGAAATCTGTCTACAGTGACACCTAGTGGCCACTTTTTATTTATTGGTCTGGAACAGCTTTAGCAAAGAAACAGTTAAGCAAATTAAGGTATTAAACTCCCCTTTGTAGAGTTGCAGCTTCAAGTGATTTAATAAGAGTTCTTGACCAGTTTGCGGAGATAATGGGTTTAAAACCCAGAGTGATGCAGCTATAGATGTTAGATAGATTTTAAATGCTCTCTTCTTGTAACATGTTTTATTTTAACATTGGTCTGACATCCGAATGAACACTTTGTGAATAAATATGTCTTGTTTTGGTCATAAAACAGGTTTTTTGCTAGATCAGATATGGTTGCAGCCGGAAGTTAACGCAAATTATTTAACCTTAAACCCAACCATCACAGTACTGTTAAAATATTAATTATTGTTATACAGCGGTACAAAAACGATGCTATATTGATGGCGTATCCGCATCTAGACTACCATAAAACAGTAACATTATTAAAAGACATAAAATCATAATTTTAGAGTAGTTGTACAAGTCGGGATTCGAACCCAAAAGTCATTTGAAGCAGTTTCTTTGTGCACTCACATGGTCCACTAGGCTATATGAGACAGTTTTATTCTGACCCTGTTAGTCAAATGCAGATTCGCCAGGTCTCGAAACGCTTCTAAAATGATGCTTTGACTCACTTTAGTCATGTAACCTGTGTGTTTCGAATCACCTTAGTCACGTGACCTGGGTGTTTTTGATCATGCTTCGGTGCAGTGTTTCAAAACACTTTCGCTTCGGGATCTCAACGCTGTGTCGAAACTTCAGTTTCACGTCAGCCATCCATAGTTGTTGGTGCCAGATGGGCTGGTCTGAGTATTTCATGAACTGCTGATCTACTAGGATTTTTATACACAGCCATCTCTAGGGTTTACAGAGAATGGTCCAAAAAAAGACCATCACAGCAGCCCCTGACAGTATAGTCTCCCCTTCACATTATTGGGGCATTAGGACTCACACAGACCCCAGGTTGAGCACCACCCGCTGGCCTCACTAACACCCCTTCCAATAGCAACCTAGTTTTCACATGTGGTCCTTAATCCAGGAACTGACCAGGCCCAGCCCTGCTTAGCTTCAGTGAGTAACCGTTCTTGGGTGATATGGCTGTGAAATTTAAAGTTATCAGATGCTCTTGAGCAGTGAACTTGTTAAGAGCTGTTCTGGAAAGGTGGCATACATTTGTCAGCTGTTGAAATGGGCCACATATTGAGTACAGGGACAATCACTCTTTCTTCCTTTTGTAAAGGAGTATACTATCTGTCCCCAGTGCCATCACCTTGCTTCGTAAAAAGCTGGCAGACACAGAGCAGTGGTGATTGTACTTTTTTGACATTATGTGTGAGGAGTGAAAGGCAGTGAGAAGTAGTAGTGACTTTGTGTTTGCAGCTGTGTGTTTTCTGTGCACATTGTTAACAATTTCCTGTAGAATCCACAGTAATTTACTGGCAGAAGTTCACCAGTAACTTACTGTAAATCAATTTCAGCAAAAAATACTGTATTTACATTTATACAGCAACATTTATCATGCTGTATATGCATTTACAGTATTGTATATCTTTACTGTATAATATACAGTAATTTTCACAAAAAAAGACATTAACATACTGCATAACTGTCCTACAGTAAAATACAGTTCGTATTACAGTTAAATATATTTTGTAATTTACAAAAACTGTTAAGTGTAGCTTACCTCAAAATTTAATTCCTAGCATTATTTACTGACCTGAAACTAAAAAGAGTATGAAAAATGTTGAAAAAATGTTAATGGCTTAATCTTTTGATTGCTATTGACTTCCACTGTATGGAGGAAAAAATATGAAATCAAAATTGTTTGGCAACCAATGTTCTTGCATTTGTTTTTACATCTTCAAAATGTTATTTATGCAAAATATGATATGCATTTACTGTTACTGAAAAACAGTATACATCATATCCTCTTAATATTTCTGCCAAAACAACCTTTATATAAAAACCAGACAACAAGCTTTCATAGAAACTCTGATAGTTTGAAACAGACTCTTTTAAGCTATAAGCGATTCATTAACCCTTATGTGCTGTTGGGGATGTTTTCATCCACTCTGGGGTGATTTTGAGTCTTAATTTGGCCACAACTTTTTCTGTGTTTCAGCTAGCAGAATGATTTTTGGAACAAATCTTATTTTGACACATATTTTGAGAAAATGCATTGACATTTTTAAAGAACTCAACAATACACTCTGGGCAAATTTTACTACCTTTTTGTTATGTTAAGGATGAACAACAGCTAGTCAGAATGGGCAAAATCACATCCGACAGCCGCACCATCAGCACTGGTGCCCCTCAGGGATGTGTTCTCTCCCCACTGCTCTTCTCCCTGTACACAAACGACTGCACTGCAAAAGACCCCTCCATTAAGCTCTTGAAGTTTGCGGATGACACTACTGTTATCGGCCTCATCCGGAACAGTGATAAGTCTGCATACAGACAGGAGGTGGAGCGGCTGGCTTTATGGTGCAGATACAACAACCTGGAGCTGAACACGCTCAAAACAGTGGAGATGATAGTGGACTTTAGGAGAAACCCCCTGCACTCCCCCCACTCACCATCATGAACAGCACTGTGGCTGCAGTAGAGTCATTCAGGTTCCTGGGCACCACCATCTCTCAGGATCTGAAGTGGGACATTCACATTGACTCCATTGTAAAGAAAGCCCAGCAGAGACTGTACTTCCTTCGTCAGCTGAGGAAGTTCAACCTGCCACAGGAGCTGCTCGTACAGTTCTACTCAGCTGTCATCCAATCCATCCTCTGCACTTCAATCATCGTCTGGTTCCGCTCAGCTGCCAAAACCGACCTCCGTAGACTACAGCGAATAGTCCAGACTGCTGAACGAATCACTGGCACTATCCTTCCTACACTTCAAGAACTGTACTCTTCCAGAGTGAGTAAAAGGGCTCGTAAAATCACTCTGGACGCCTCACACCCAGCACACTACCTGTTCGAACTGTTATCGTCTGGTCGGCGCTACAGAGCACCAAGCACAAAAACAGACAGACACAGGAAAAGTTTCTTTCCTCAGGCCATCTACCTCATGAACAGTTAAATATTCCCCTACTGTGCAATAAACGTGCAATACTTTCTCATACGCACTTGTACACAGCACCTTATAACCTGTATATTTACAGCATATCTGTACATACAACTCAACATCCAGATCTTTTTGACTAACTGCATCTCTGTTTAATGTTTAATGTTTATTGCCTTTTCTTTTCTTGTATTTAATTTTGTGTTGTCACTCGTCACTTCATGTACACTGGAAGCTTCTGTTGCCAAAACAAATTCCTTGTGTGTGTGAAGCACACTTGGCAATAAAACTGATTCTGATTCTGATTCTGATTCTGAAAACATCCACTAAATTAAACTGCTATAAAAATTCATTAAATTAATAAAAAAAATATATATTTTTTTGCATAAATCTGTTATTCAACCTCAGTCTTGATCAAAACGACAAAATTGCTTCGAAAATTGCAGGATTTGAACTCTTTAATTGTCAAATTTATAAATGATGTCGCTGATTTGGTGGAAAAAAACACACACAAAATGACGTGTTTTCAATATAAAAAGTAACTGTGGACTGCATTTATATTTATTTTTACAAAGTCATAGACATGTGAAACAACATTGGCTTTGATGCATTGTTTTTGATTAATTTTCATTTTTTTCTCCCTAATTTACTGTTGTCTGTTTTGCCCTATTGACTTCCATTATAGCCACATTTGTTTTATTACAAAACCATGACACCATGCATTTTTTATTGTTGGTGGTTTTCCCTGTTGGGAAGAGGTAAAATTTGTCATTTTACTGTTGATTTCTATAATCCAGTATATATTTATTTGTATGTTTATTTAATTATTTATTTGTTATTTACTTATTTACATTTTTATTTAAGTGTGTATGTATTTAGTCATTTATTTGTTTACTTATATATTTATTTACTTATCTATGTAATACAATATTTAAATAAAGTATTATTATTATTATTATTATTATTATTATTATTATTATTCATCTTGAAATAAATATCTTAGATCAAGAATAAGGTAACAACCATAACAACCATGACACCATACAATCATGCATTTTTGATTGTTGGTGGTTTTCCCTGTTGGGAAGAGGTAAAGTTTGTAGTTTTTACTGTTTACTGTTTTTACCATTAACCTTTTAGACCTGTGCAAAAAAAAAAAAAATAATAATAATTAATTTCTGGATTTTATATGGAGTATAACAGCAAATTAAAGCGTGTGTATGTGTGCCTGTGAGTGTGTGAGAGTGACTTGTATGCACTTACCTTGATGTGTCTGTGAAAATAAAAATATGCATCTCAACTCTGAGAACAACATGGAGTAAACAAAAACAAAGACTGTGTATTTGTGCACCATCAAATGTGATTATAATGGAAGTCAGTGGAGCAAAAACAGCAACCAACAGTAAATTAGGGAGAAAAAATGAAAATCTAACAATGCATCAAAGCCAATGTTGTTACTAATCGTTCACGTCTGACTGTGATAAAAGGTTAAAAAAATCTAGTCCACAACTACTTTTTATATTGAAAACACGTCATTTTGTGTGTTTTTTTTCACCAAATCAGTGACATCATTTATGCATTTAGCAATTAAAGAGTTAAAATCCTGTAATTTTTTAAAACATTTAGTAGTTTTGATAAGGACCGAGGTTGATTAACAGATTTATGCAAAACAAATTGAAAAAAATATTCCTCAGATGCATTTTTACAGCAGTTTATCAGTGGATGTTTTCATCCCTAACACAACAAAAGGTAGTAAATTTGAACAATGCACAAGGGTTAAAAAAAGAAAGGAAAAATTACACATATGTAATAAACAACTGATATGTACAGATTCTAACACATAGCCACTTTATGCTGTTCAGTTCAGTAAGCTGCTACTGTACGTTGTTGTTTAGCCAGTCTCTTTACAAATACACACTTATTTTGTCTTCATAGTATGAACTGATCATACACTGAAAAAAATGATTCATTGGATTTACTAAAACATTTAAAGGTAGGTAGTTGCAAACAATTTTTATGGGCTAAATTTAAACAAACAAATTAAGTTGAACTTTTCTGAGCTTAATTTGTTTAAATTAAGCACGTAAAAATTGCTTGCAACCACTTACGTACCTTAAAATAATTGAGTAAAACGAATGAATCATTTCTTTTAGTGTACATTAACAAAAATACAACATTAAACACTAGATATATTAATAACAGAAGTAAGCATAAGCAAAGAAAGTGTGTTTCTGGCTTTGTGCACCTACGGCTCTGCACATCCTTCAGACAAGCATACAGACACACACAGCCAGAAGCTACTGTAAGTATGTGAGTCTGTCTGAGCTTGTAGCAGCGGTCAGTTTGCAGTTTGCTCTTGGTAAATGTGAAGCTTGAGCTGCATTGGCAGTGCTGCTCACGGCTCTGAGGTTTTCCTGGAGATGCTGTGTCCGCCTTGCTGCTCTCCCAGCCTCTCTGAAGGGTTGCCCTCAACATATGCTTGACCTGGTCTACTTTTACACTCGTCCTGTCCTCCCGAGCTGAAAAGACGAGACCTTGTTCTTGCTGTTGTGGATTTAATTGAGATGGCCATGGTTCAGTGACAGTAAATTTACAGAGAAGGCAAATGACATTTACAACATGAAAAAAAAAACTCATTTATTTATTTGAGAAGTGGTGTAAAATATTAGGTTTTGTTTTTACAGTTGAACACCTTGGATGTCATATTGGGGTTTATATGGAAGAATATAATATAATATAATGTGTATGGGTGTTTCCCGGTGATGGGTTGTGTAGAACATGCTGAATAAGTTGGCGGTATATTCCGCTGTGGTGACCCCAGATTATTAAAGGGACTAAGCCGAAAAGAAAATGAATGAATGATTAAATAATATAATATAATATAATATAATATAATATAATATAATATAATATAATATAATATAATATAATATAATATTTAATTAAATAATTATTTAATAATATTTTTTTAAAAGAAATCTCTTTTAAAGAATAGGGTAACAACCATAAAATATTACAAATTTTATTAATCCAGTTTATTAATTAATTAATTAATTTATGTATTTATTTATTTTGAATTTATTTACATTATTTGTTTACTTATTTATTTATTTACTTAAGTAATATAATATTTATTTATTCATTTATTCATTCATTTTGAAAGAAATCTCTTAGATCAAGAATAGGGTAACAACCATAATATATTACTACAATTTGTTTTTTAATCCAGTTTATATTTATTAATTAATTGATGAATTTGTTTATTTTTATTATTTGTTTATTTATGTATGTATTTTTTTTATTCATTTATTTGTTTATTTATTTATTTATTTACTTATTTATGTAATATAATATTTCATTTTATTCTTTTTTTTCTAAAATCTCTTTTGATCAAGAATAGGGTAACAACCATAATATATTACTACAATTTTTGTTAATCCAGTATTTATTTATTAATTTATTAATTAATTTATTTATTTATGTATTCATTTATTTGTTTACTCGTATATTTATTTACTTACCTATGTAATATAGTA
The DNA here is from genome assembly GCA_903798205.1 of Danio tinwini. NCBI lineage: Eukaryota > Metazoa > Chordata > Actinopteri > Cypriniformes > Danionidae > Danio > Danio tinwini. The sequence continues at coordinate 2,411,218 of CAIGQZ010034999.1, read as the reverse complement.
TTTAAATATATATATATTATATATATATATATATATATATATATATATATATATATATATTTTATTATTATTATTATTTTTTTTTAAGAAATCTATTTTGATCAAGAATAGAGTAACAACCATATTATATTACTACTTTTTATTTATGTATATATTTATTTATTTGTTTGTTTGTTTAATTGTTTATTTGTTAACTTATTTATTTAATTATTTATTTATTTGTTTACTTATTTATTTACTTATCTATGTAATACAACATTTAAATAAATAATAATAATTATTATTATTATTTTCATTTTGAAAGAAATCTCTGAGATCAAGAATAGGGTAACAATCATAATATATTACTACAATTAAATCTTTTAATCCAGTATGTATTAATTAATTAATTAATTTGTTTGTTTGTTTATTTTTATTATTTATTTGTTTACTTATTTACTTATTCACTTGCTTAAGTAATATAATAGTTAAATAAATATTTATTTATTTATTTATTTTTCCTTTATCTTTCTTTTCATTTTTGAAATAAATCTCTTTTAGATCAAGAATAGGAAGATCAAGAATTATTTCTTTCTTTCTTTCTTTTATTCTTTCTTTCTTTCTTCTTATTTTGAAAACTTTTTAGCAGCATTACTCCAGTCATCAATGTCACACGAACCTTGTTAAATCATGTTAATATGCTTATTTAGCACTCAGTTATTTTTACTCAATTAATTTAGCACTCAATTATGTAATAACAATGCATTTTATTGTGCAATTTAAAACCTATATTTGTAAAACACTTTTTAGAAAAGCTATTTTACATTTTTCAAGGATTCTTTAACATTTAAAAGTTGAAAACAGCAGCATTTATTTGGAATAAATAATTTTACATTTATAATTTATACATTACATGTCTTTACAGTCACTCTTAGCTATATAATTTGTCCCTGTTGGCGGGGTACTCTGAACTTTTGCTATAATAGCTAATTAAACTCTAAATAACAATAGAAATCATAGCAAATTGTGGCAAAATAAACTCAAGACAATGTGGAGGATGGGAGATATCTGGAAAAATTTAATTGTGTATTTGAATGCTGCAGCTGTTAGTTTGTAGTATAGTATTGAATCAAAACCTCCACGATGTTCTAACGTCGAGTTATTGTCAGATGCGCAATCAGTGCCATTAACATAAAGCAATTCCGCCTCCTCTCACTGAATCACATTACACAAATAAGATCACTCACCCAAGTGAACAGCACTCACTCGGGTATCAATTACTGAAGACTTCAACTGTGTCTAATTTGGCACACTGTATATTCAAAATACAATGCGAGATTAGAATTTGTGCATCTCAGATTATAATGTAATAAAAATAGAAGGCCAAATATGCTATTTCTGGTGTACTTTCAAACTGTTTATTGGATAATGCATACTATTATTGTAGTACACTGTGAAAAATGCTGGGTTCCACACAATCAATTTGTGTTGACAGCATGAAGAAATTAAGTTGCAACTTCACGTACCTATCATTGTACTTTGTACAAAATGGTTAGTTGGTTTTCCCTTCACCAAAAGAGAAAAATGCATATGCTTCTATTCACGACTAGGGCATTATTGGGTAAATTGCCATCTTATACTTGTAACCTTTCATCATATTATACATGTGGTTAAATTACACAAAATTCTTATAAATTACATGTAACTGTACATTATAAAACGAAATGCAGTGTTATCATGTTAGAAACAATTCCATCTTTAAACATTTAAAAAAAATCTTTTGAAGTCTTACCTGGAAGAATCATGTGAAAGTTTTGTGTCAATTTTAATTGGTGATATTTTATGTGTGTCTAATTTTGTATCTGAAACTTTTTTGTGCTGTCATTTTAGCCATGAGCCCCTGGTAGAAGAGATCCAGATCTCAATAGTCGCATTTCCACTATCGCGCCTAAAGCGAGCATGTCAGGGCAAGCCAGGGCCAGTCACATTTTCAATGTCACTTCCGGGGCCTGATCGGGCCAAAGTGGGGCTTCCTTGGGGCCAGGAACCTTTCAGTTGTTGAGAGTTTTTGTTAAGTTTAAAATGTGTGTTTGTGCATGAAATGTTTGCATTTAGATGCATGTGAGTGAGAGACCGTGTGAAAGAGCGCTTCTTGACAGCTCTGTTGATGCCGTGAGCGGCTGGGTTTCTTTCTTTCTTTTTTCTTTCTTTCTATCTTTCTTTCCTTCTTTATTTTGGAGGTAATACAAAATATGAATACAACAGAAAGACATAAAACTTTACAGATTACGTGTCCACTTTGTAGGCTCAACACAATAGTGTCATATCTAGATAAAATAGCCTAAGCTATATTGAAATCATTTAAAGAATTACAAATATTAGATATAATAAAATCACATTAAATAAATAAACCAATATACAGTGAAAAAAACCAAAAGCTATAACCATTAAGGTATATACAACACAAATAAATTAAACCGTTTCAAGCCATTTTAAACTTTCATTTTACAAAGGCCTATATGTAAAAAAAATGTTAGCTATTTTCTAAAAACAATAACCAATGGAGGAGTTTTGAAATATGATTTATAAAGTATTTGAATATGATGATATTAATCAAATCGTGCAAACACAAACCGCTGAATTGGGCGGGTGTGTGACGTTTGATTTAGGACTTTCAGGGGACTGGGTTTGCGTGACGCGCTGCGAGCTACTAGCCTGACAGTGGAAACACAACATGATTTCGGTCTCACTGCTCATGTTCCCAGTTTATTGGCCCAGCCTGATAAAAACCCTGGCTTACACTGACCCGACAGATGGGAAATTCCTGGTAAAATAAAGGATAAATAAATTTAAAGTTTAGTTTTTTTTTTACTTTTTAAAAGTTTTTACAAATTTAAATGGATTAAATACAAAACAATTAAGTTTTCCCCAAAAAAATTTAAGAATTGTGTTTTAAATTTATTTTAAATAAGTAGTTTGAACAAACAGCAACTATATATATGTTTTTAGTGTACTAAAAAACAATTCTACTACTAAAAAGTATGATTTTGTGGATATCTGGTTTAGATTTAGATTTAGATCAATTGTAGAAAGCATTTAAAAGCTACACAGTAAAAATGCTTTATGGATTATGTCAACTCATCATATTTTTTAGAGTGTATATAAAAACAAACATGTTTTGTTTGTGAAATAATGGGATTATTTTGACATTTCTAATTACAGTACCATAAAGCAAATATTCTAAAATATATTATATAATAATATATGGTGTTTTAACGAATGCAGCTAATATAAAAAAAAAAAAGTGTTTTATGTCCTCAAACAAATGTTCATGTTTTTATATGACGCATGTTTTTTGATGGCGTCCATCAAATCAAGGATGTTATAAATACATTTTACACCAAGTTATTACTGAAAAATATTTGTGGTTAGTGGTTTTATATTATGGATGATGCACTGTGTCCCACCGTTAGTGGCGAGACTACTCGATGCACGATGTACTGTTCAGTGTAATAAAAAACAATTACTCAACTAAAAAGTATGATTTTCTGGATATCTGGTTTAGATTTTATCGGTTGTAGAAAGTATTTTAAAGCTACACAGTAAAAAAACACTTTATGGATTATGTCAACTCATCATATTTTTTAGAGTGTATATTAAAAAAACATGTTTTTTTGTGAATTAATGTGATTATTTTGACAGTTCTAATTACAGTACAATAAAGCAAATATTCTCAAATACATAATAATATATGGTGTATTAACGAATGCAGCTAATATTACCTGAGGGAGAAAAAAACTGTGATAATGCTTAATATAAAATTTATGAAACTGACATTAGATTTGGCACAATCTAAACATTTACTTGAAAAAAATAAAATGACAAAAAGTAACATGACAGGACATATGCAAACTTACACCATATGTGATATATTTCATAGTTTGTGGCTACTCTATTCATTTAACAAAGGAAACTGCATTTAATAGTGAAATATGTAAACTTTTTACACTAACTATAAAAAATATTGGCCTATATTTATATAATGTGTGTATTTATAGTTAGTGACTTTGAACGTGGCATGGTTGTTGGTGCCAGACGGGCTGGTCTGAGTATTTAAGAAACTGCTGATCTACTGGGATTTTCACGCACAAACATCTCTAGAGTTTACAGAGAATGGTTTGAAAAAGAGAAAATGTCCAGTAAGCAACAGTACCATGAGCACTAATGCCTTGTTGATGCTAGAGGTCAGAGAAGAATGGCCAGACTGGTTCAAGCTGATAGAAAGGCAATAGTAACTCAAATAGCCACTCATTACAACCATAGACTGTAAAAGATATGGACGTAGTATCCGTGACGTCACCCATAGGTTTCTGAACAATGCAAAAGAAGCTACAATTAGGCGTGGCCAACCATCGCCATTTTGTTAGCACGTCATCACACCAAACGCGGGATACCAAACAATGGTAAAGAGGCGGAGATTGAGCGGAGCTACAGACGCATGCTGGATTCTCAGCATTTTGCTTAGACCTGGCTTAGACAGACTTTTTACTTTGGGAGAACGCTTATTACTTCATTACTTGTGACTCGTTTGTGTTCTGACCACAAGTGCTTGGTTGTACACTATATCAATAAAGTGTTTAGACTTTTAAAAACACTGTTGTAATACATTGAGCCACTAAACATTGTTCTTATGGCGTTTTTCTACAGGAGGAAAACGCAAATTACTTCCAAACACTTATATAGTCATAAGTGGCTAAATACAAATATAGTCTGTGTTAGTAAATGCAAGGCTATTTATAAAATCCAGCACTAACACTGTATGACAACGCTTCAGATGACTGTTTTATTTTAGCTTACAGCTAATCAATCTGTCAGATTCTGGAGTGCATTACAGCTCTAAAGAACATTATAAATTATCTTAAATAAAACAATACATTTAAAGATAGTATATAAGTATATAATTTCACTTACCTGGGAAATGGAGGCAACTTGAACGGTTTGTAAGCACAATTAAGTCCACACAGCATGCCAAATCATCTGATAATTGCAGGAAAAAAATTCCAAAAGGCAAATGACTGTGTAAAGAAACATTAACCAAAACAAAAATACAATGTATATGCAGAGTTCAGCGGCTAATTAGCCAAAATCAGCTGAGGTGACGAGACAGCGAGCAGCGAGGGCTAGCTGTCACTCAAGTAGCCACGCCCTTAATTATGCAGACTTAATATATCTTAATAAAAACGAAATGGATGAGTTATAAAAAAAATTCACCCCCTCACAGTTGTTATGAAGGGTAATCATAGCTATATGCACCAAAGCCATTGTACCAGGCTGTAAACATGTTTTTATCAGCTGTAAAAATGGGCAATTTATCAATGCAGAAAGAAAGCACTTGGACTTCCTGGAGCCAGCCCCCCAAGGCGAGTCGATGAATTGCAGTTTTAGTTACTTTCGTATTGGCTTCCCGAGGGAGAGCGGGAGGTTGCTGCTTGGTTACAACTGAGCATCTCTGTATGCACAGCACGTCCAACCTTGAGGCGGATGGGCTACAGCAGCAGAAGACCACACCGGATGCCACTCCTGTCAGCTAAAAACAGGAAACTGAGGCTATAATTCCCACAGGCTCACCAAAATTGGATGATAGAAGACTGAAAAAAAACGTTGCCTGGCCTGAGGGGTCTCAATTTCTGCTGAAACATTCAGATGGTAGGGTCAGAATTTGGTGTCAACAACATGAAAGCATAGATCCATCCTGCCTTGTATCAACGGTTCAGGCTGGTAGTGGTGGTGTAATGGTGTGGGGGATATTTTCTTGGCTTACTTTACGTCCATTAAGCTCAACCAATCGAGCACCGTGTCAGTGCCACAGCCTACCAGAGTGTTGCTGACCATGTCCATCCCTTTATGACCACAGTGTACCCATCTTCTGATGACTACTTCTAGCAGGGAAATGCACCATTTTATAAAGTGTGAATCATCTCAAACTGGTGTCTTGAACATGATAATGAGTTCACTGTACTCAAATGGCCTCCACAGCCACCAGTTCCCAATCCAATAGAGCACCTTAGGCCGGTGGAATGCGAGATTCACATTATAGATGTGCAGCCAATAAATCTGCAGCAACTGCGTGATGCTATCATGTCTATATAGACCAAAAACTCTGAGGAAAATTACCAATACCTTGTTGAATCTATACCACAAAGGTTTAATGCAGTTCTGAAAGCAAAAGGGGGTCCAACCCGGTACTAGTAAGGTGTACCTAATAAAGTGGCCGGTAAGTGTATATATAGTTATATATATAGTTTATATTTGAGTTCAAACTGAACCTGATTCATTTTCACTTGGTCACAGTTTGGTTCACTTAGAAATATGAATTTCTTTCCAAGAGGGACATTGTACAAGCTTGCACATTGTGATCCAGCTTAAGAAGAGAGTAAAATGAAAGCTTAAGGAAGATAAATGCCATTTGTGTTTTGTCAGCGCTTATATCTTCATTAGCCTCTCTGTAGAGCTAGAAGTGTTATTATGCCTTAAAATCCATGCATTAATATTCATGCAGCTTTGAGTGTTTACTGTATATCTGCTTACTTAACAGAGATCACTTCCATAAAGTTGCTCTTAATATGCAACTCAGAAGATCTCTGTATATTGGAGGAAGACAACACTTTGTGGGCTCATTGTAAACATTATTTTTCATTGATCTGCTCTTTGATATGTGTTTTTTTATCTCAAAAAGCACTACAGTACTTGATGATTACAAACAAATATTATAAAAACTGCTTATGCTAAAGCTATTTTTTTATAAAGCATATAAATTGGTTGGTGATGTTGATTTTTCAGTGCAGATTACATTGTTATGCACATACAGTGGGTGGCGACAAAAGACTGTCTTAATGATTGAATCGCAAACACTTTGATATAGAATGGGGTGGAAACAAGGTTGTAAACCAGGACTTTTATTTTGTATTATTATTAAGGCATATCCAGTAAATCTATGGCCCATCTTTGTCATGGTAAATAGCTAAAGGTATATACTAAGATATTGCTTGGTTAACAGACATTCAAACAAATGCTTTATTGTGAATATGAGATTGATGTGAAGACGGAATGCAGATGCAAGTTATCACCCCCATCGATCTCTCTTTTAATAATCGTCATCATTCAGTTTTATTAGTTTTAATGTGACATTTTCAAATTAACAAACAAGGCTTGAGCTAATTTGTGAGCTTGAGACTTGACTTTCAGTTTGAGATCTGTGGCAATTAGGATGTATTTCCTAACACAAACTCTATGGCTGTAAAAATCGCCCCGTATAGTGTGTATTCATTCACTATTCCCTAGTCTCTTAAAGGAGGAATGAAAATGAATGAGTGAATTATTTGCTGGTTGATTGAAAATTTAAGAGTTACATCATTTTTTGATTTTTGATGTGCCATTTGTATTTAGATGTCTGTCAAGTATACAGACATTGGTTTAAAAATTAAATAATACATTGTTTGAGTGAATGGCATCTTCATTTTAATTTGCTGTGCGAACTCTCACAGTGCATTATGGATATTCTCTAGACATTGAGTGTACATCGATTGTACAGTCATTATTGTGGTGTATTGATTGAGCGACTTCAGAACATTCACTATTAAATAGTGCACTATTTAAGGTTATGGGGCGATTTTAGATACTGCCAGTGGTTGTTTCTCACTTTTTGCACACTTGTGCTGTCAGACTGGTATAAAACCAATACCACACTCATAGCTATGGGATAAAATCTTTGGGATTACATATAGAGCCATATTTATGTTTTATTGCTCATTAAAATTATGATTTGTCTCTATATCTTTCAATAATGCATTATGCCTTAGTAAGACAACAATTAGTTTTAATTGTGAGGAACAAAATATATAATGCACTACAATGCAATACAATAATGATTAAGAGTTAAATGATCATTTGCCAGAAGTCTGATATTTCATATTTGATAGGCACATTTATTTATTTTTTTCTTAAAATAAGAGAGAGATGCATAATTAAAATCAGACTTACAACATGTTCTAACCATTTGTGATGGCAAAATTTAGAAATGCTTTCTATTTCTGCGTCGTCACGGCAGAACAACAGCCTACTATGACAACAATCACTCCCAGGTACAGATTATGTGCTTTATTCAGTGTTAAATGCTACCAATGTGAGTTTGAACACCATTTTATGTGACATTTATTGCCATACTGAAAGCAACAGAAGATTATAACTATAGAAAGCTGTTTGAAAAAATGAAAGTCAGTGACTGTGAAACCAACAACATGAGTCACTCTGTAGCCTAATAATGATGTTAAAGTGGTTTAACACACAGTGCATCCGGAAAGTATTCAAAGCGCTTCACTCTTTCCACCTTTTTTTTGTTACAGCCTTATTCCAAAATGGATTCAATTAATTTATTTCCTCAAAATTCTACACACAATACCCCATAATGACAATGTGAAAACAGATTTTTGGAAATTGTTGCAAATTTATTAAAAATAAAAAACCTGAAAAATCACATGACTATTCACAGACTTTGCTCAATACTTTGTTGATGCACCTTTGGCAGCAATTACAGCCTCAAGCCTTTTTACATATGATGCCACAAGCTTTGCACACCTGTCTGGGAATTTTTGCCCATTTCTCTTTGCAGTACCTCTCAAGCTCTATCAGGTTGGATGGGAAGCAACGGTGTACAGCCATTTTCAGATCTCTCCAGAGATGTTCAATAGGATTTAGAGCTAGACTCTGGCTGGGCCACTCAAGGACATTCACCGAGTTGTTGTGAAGCCACTCCATTAATATTTTGGTGGTGTGCTTTGGGTCACTGTCCTTCTGGAAGATGAACCGTCGCCCCAGTCTGAGGTCAATAGCACTCTGAAGCAGGTTTTCATTCAGGATGTCTCTGTACATTGCTGCATTCATCTTTGCCTCTATCCTGACTAGTCTTCCAGTTCCTGCCGCTGAAAAACATCCCCACAGCATGATGCTCCCACCAGCATGCTTCACTGTAGTGATGGTATCAGCCTGGTAATGAGCGGTGCCCGGTTTTCTCCAAACTTAACGCCTAGCATTCACTCCAAAGATTTAAAATTTAGTCTCATCAGACCAGAGAATTTAGTTTATTATGGTCTGAGAGTCCTTCTGATGCCTTTTGGGGAGTGGCTTTCATCTGACCACTCTACTATACAGGCCTGATTGGTGGATTGCTGCACAGATGGTTGTCCTTCTGTATAAGATTCTGTAAGCTCTCTCCACAGAAGAATGCTGGAGCTCAGACAGAGTGACCATCAGGTTATTGATCACCTCCCTGACTAAGGTCCTTCTCCCCCAATCACTCAGCTAAGATGGCCGGCCAGCTCTAGGAAGGGTCCTGGTGGTTCCAAACCTCTTCCACTTACAGATGATGGAGGCCACTGTGCTCATTGGAACTTTCAGAACAGCAGAAATTTTTCTGTAACCTTCCTCAGCCTCGTGCCCCAAGACAATCCTGTCTCTGAGGTCTACAGACAATTCCTTTGTCTTCATGCTTGGTTTGTGCTTTTAGGCAGGTGTATGCCTTTTTAAATCATGTCCAATCAACTGAATTTACCACAGGTAAACTTCAATTAGGTTGCTGAAACATCTCAAGAATGATAAGTGGAAACAGAATGTACCTGAGCTTAATTTAGAGCTTCACAACAAAAGCAGTGAATACTTATATACTTGTGAACCTGTGAAGTGCACATGCCCTTTTTAGTCTGGGATATAAAGTGCCCTTCCAAAATGAGCAGAAGACCACCCCCCCACCCCCTTCAGTTTGTAACCGCCTGTCCCCCATCAGCCTTTAGGCTCAACAGTCAGGCACACTGCTGTTGGTGTGTCAATCTGGCAACCTGCACTTGTGTGTGTTTTAAGCCAGGTGTGCATTACCTAGTTTAACCACTGGGTGTCAACCTTACTGTACATACTGAACCTTTCATAAATATACAAGTTATTATTATGTTTTCTTTTATGCGTACCACATCCTGAAGATTAAATTACTTTGTGGGCAGTAGGCATGTAAATAATGTGTACAGCAGTTAATTCATGCAAAATTTGATTCATACTGAGTCTTTATACCTATATGTATCTTTTTTGTTTGAAGTAGAATTACTTTAAATATCCAGACAGTAACCCAGTCCAAGTGTCACAAAGCCAGTTGACCTTCACTGTCTGAAAGCAGTGTGTTTTTAAGAACACGGAGCCTCTGTTCCTCACCTCAGTTTTGCTTTCATAGCTGTCAGGGAATATAGAGTCATTCACACATGTTCAGGAGGAGCAGTGGAGCTCACAGCTTGTCAGAGCGCTGTGTTTGTTCACTGATGTGTAAGTGTGCTGGACGTGAAACATGGCCTCTGTCACACTGCCCTTTCCAGAACTGTCAACCCCGCTTCAGCATCTCGGGCAAGCATATGTGTGTATCATATGTGTGTGTGTGTGGGGTGGGGGGTGTATTTGTTTACACCCTGAGCTCTCAGCAAAACTGCCTATTTATGTTTGTTTAAGTGTTGGCATGTGCCAGAAGCTTTTAGAGATGCGTTTGAGTAACTATTTTGTGTACATGCGAAAACCACATGTTTTGTCTTGAACAAGTTGCAAAATCTAAACCTAGCAAATTTATTTTCTCATGTTCAAGCAGTTCACTTTTATTAGCGAACCTCAGCTCAGCAGACAAGATGACATTACTTGTGGAAATAGATGTGAAGCATGACTTCGCTTTAAATGCATGGCTTGTCTTTGGGATGCTTTCTCCTCATTGCATCATGTGTTCGTCCTTGTTTGGCATGCAACATGGCTGTGTTCGCTTTAACACCTCAGCCAGACACTGAGGGAGGAAAAAAAAACAGAGTAGCGCTATAAAGCTTCTTATCATTTTAATTAGGGAAGCCGCTGGGCCGTAGCGCTTCTGCAGTGACTTCAGTAGACTGATGCCTTTGCTGCCATTGCGATCATGCAGCAGTTCATTATTAGTGCATGCACAATTACTCATTTTTACTTTTCGCTCAGAGTTGTTGTCATGTGGTTGAAGGGTCATCGTTTGCCTCTTGTAAATGGCTTGCAGAATGATGTGGCGTCTTTGCTGGTCAGTGTTGTATGGATTTCAAGTGTGTGATCAAAGAGAAACTATATGCCGATGATATGCTTGCATGTTATTGTGCTTGGGTTGTCAAAAAAATGGAAAATAAATTGCGTCTAATTTGTCATAGTTTCTGTGTGACTTTATAAGGCTTTTAGTTTCAGTTTATGCAAATTTATCTTTGCAAGAAGTCTTTTAAATGCCCTTTGATCAAAAAAGAATCATTATATTTACATGGGGATGAGCTGATCTGGATTTTTTAAATCATTTATAAAACAGTTTGTTCTGGTTGTTGATTCTGATTGGCTGGTCTAACTAGTCATGCAATATTCCACCAGTAAAGACCCTTTCACATTTCCGTGTTTCTCAGTAGCGGAAGTCGTCATAGTTGGGAAAACTTAGAGTGCAGTGAATGTTTTTTTTTTTTTTTATCTAAATATTAAAAAGCTTTCAAGGATTTAAGATGCTGATGAATGTTAAACGTGTCATAACAGGCTTGTGAAAAGAGTCCCTTAGCAAGTGTCATGGCAGAGGACAATAACCACAAGAAATTTCCAAATAAGCAAATAATTATGCAAATGATCTTATATATTTGAGGGCGACGTGGTGGCACGGTAGGTAGCAAGAAGGTCACTGGTTTGAGCCTCTGCTGGGTCAGTTGGCATTTCTGTGTGGAGTTTGCATGTTCTCCCCACGTTCGCGTGGGTTTCCTCCAGGTGCTCCGGTTTCCCCCACAGTCCAAAGACATGCGGTACAGGTGAATTGGGTAGGCTAAATTATACTTTGTATATGTGTGTGAATGAGTGTGTATGAATGTTTCCCAGAGATGGGTTGCAGCTGGAAGGGCATCCGCTGCATGGAACATGTGCTGGATAAGTTCATTCCGCTGTGGCGACCCCGGATTGGTGGAGGGACTAAGCCAAAAAGAAAATGAATGAATGAAGGGCATATTTGAACATTTAATTGGTTTATTTCAGAAATGTGAACGCCAATCGCTGTTTATCTCTCATGAATTAGAGCATCCTTACCTTAGACACTATTCTGGAATCTACTGCTGACTACGGTGCATGCCCTACAATGTTTATTATATGTTTTTGTTAAAGGGGTTGTCCACAGTGTATTTTTAAGGTTTGGTTGTGTTTTTGGGGTGCAAAGCAATGTGTGCTCATGCTTTGTAAAACAATAACAATTTTTTTTTATATATTGCATTAATTATATACTGCTACTCAGATAACTTGAAAACGACTGTCATATTTCCTAGTTCCTCTGAAAGCCCACCCCCAAGAGGCTCTGATTGGTTAGCTAACATAATGTGCTGTGATTCACGGATTAGCTTCACGTTACAAGTAAGTGTCACACCTCTAGAAGCACGCAATTTGCTGCTGTGTAAATACTGTCAGTCAGGGTAACTGTTAGCCATATCAGTTTGTGCCTGAATCAAACAGAAAATGAAGAGGACACAGCTGAACCTCATGCCTGCTCTTTAAAATAAAATCTGACAAGTGTCTTTCATATATATGCTGGTTATAAGCATGTTTAAGTAATATGAAACGTTCACGTATCTTTTGTGATTTTGTTATTTGAGATGTATAACGCACTGAAAACAGCCACATAGAGAGACACTGCAGCGTTGGTGAAGATTGTAGCTGCGTTTACAGCGGTTTGACGGATAAATATGAATTTGTAGCTAAATTGCTAACTGTGCCAAACAGCATTTCTCGTTGTTTACATACTTGTTTGCATCATTGCTACAACATACCATTAATGCTAGAAACTGTGCATATAATTAATCAATTTTAACAAATAAAAATACTTACAGGTTGTGGCTCACAATCCACAGTTTCTTCTATTATGTTTGGAGCTGTTCCATCTTTGATGAGTTTTTAGCCAACTCCAGCACTGAACTGTGAGAGATTCTGGAAGCTCTCCTTTGTCAAATGCTAGCTGTATATTTTTTTTATAATTCTCTGGAACATAAATAAAATTTAATTGTTAGCACTTCTGTCTATGTGTCATGTCCTTTGGAAGCCCAAATACAGAAACAGAAGAAGCTCTGTGGAAATAGCAGCATTTAGACGGCATTTTAGCTTTCTCTGCTATAACATTACAGCACCTCTGGCCAAAGCCCTCAACTGCACAGGGTGTATGCACATAACCTGAAGGGTTTATGACTTTATTACCCTTGATGTATTTTTTGTAGTCCCTACATTCACTGTAGGCTTTGCTAAGCTAATTCTGTAATAGCCAGTGTCTCCCTTTGCATTGAACTTTAAGCATATTACATTCAGAGATGTTGTTTATGTTCACACAGCTACATTACACATCAACTAAAGTTAAAAATATGATATCATAGTGGACCACTACTTTAATGTATTCAACAATATTATCATAGGGAAAATATATGTGAAATATGTACAACTAGAAGGAAAACTATCTATAACTATAAGTTGGCAAAGTAATATATTACTAGCTATTCAGTTCAACAAACAAAACAAAAAAATCCTCTCAATTAACTTTTAAGAATGTTCAAATTAGGTAAATTATCAACTAGAAAGCTTTACGAGACATTCCGTGGCTGTTTCTTACAGATGTGTGCTACCAAACTTTTTTATAAATTCAATGTCACATTTGTGTCTGTTTAATATGACTGTAAAGCTTGTGCTACATTACTAAAGTTAATCTACTTTTATTTAGTAATTTAATTTGTCTACTCTTTTTATGGCTTACCCAGAATAACATTGCAGAAAAAGAAGCCAAACAATAATCAACCAAATTGTTTCCCAATCGGTTAGAAAACAAAATCACGGAAGATGCTTTAAGCTGTTCTTTTTTTATCGTGCCACAGCTGGTTAGGACACAGTGTTATTCATATCCACATTCTCATCAGCATCAACCTTCTTTTGCTTTTAATCATAGAGGAAAACCCTGACATGAGGTTGTAATACTTTCCATGACCTTTGATCCTTCCCCAGAGGCATTATGGATTCTTAAAGAGGATGAAAACCTCTGTAAATTCACTTCCCTCCCACACCGACAGCTTATCTGTCCCCACGTCAAACATATTCCTAGTTCATTTCCATGAGAAGGAAGCGACGTCTCTGTGACCAAATTACACCTCGCATTTGTGGATAGGGTTATTTTAAAGAGAGACGGGGTGAGTGTAAATACACCCTTACTGCTGTTAACACCCAGCCATTTTTCCCCACCGCCCCCATCCCTCGCTCGCTCTCTTCGTCTCCTTCCACCCACCCGCTTCTCCTTCACCTCACCCCAGCCTATCACTGTGGAGCAGTGGTCTGTGAAGAAATTCCCAATATCTAAATTTACACACTGTATCAATCTTGTTTAATAGACTGGAAAGCTTATTGCTCCGGTGCTGGGCAGCAAGAGAGGGCAGCGCTGATAAATTGCGCCTTCCCTGCGACAGCCGCCCGTGATGTATAATGAAATATTTATGATTTATCCCAGCTAATAAACTGAAATGAAGAGCCTGATGTATGGGAACAGATGGGCCCTCTATTGATGCCGTGCTCCTTGCTAGAGATGGAGAGAGAGAAAAGGATGGATGGAGACGAAGAGGGAAAAAAAATAAAATGATGTACATTTTAGACCTTTACTGATAATTACCCTGATTTTTTTTTTTTGGTCTATGTATGCTTTGTATCTAGAAATCTTTGTTTATGTTATGCGGTCTGTTATACCATGCATATTAATTAAGACTATCACTGATCAAAATGAATACACCACTACTGATACCATTGTAAAATAGTGCTATTCACATCAGCCTTGTATTAGTTTACCCATTAGCAAAAGTGTTTATCAAAAGCTATGTAGTTAAGTAATGTTCAGTTGGTCATGTGATCATAGCAAAGTTGTCCCAATAAATTGCCCACCCCATACAAAGACCCTAACACATCAAACAGATATCAAACCACTATGCAGAGATGAAAGTCAAGTGTGGTAGTGCCTCATGCCACCACATATATACGTTGTGCGCATTCCCAACAGGATATTTTAACAATTTGTTATGCCATGAGAAATTGTGATAAAAATGCAAGCCATGCTGGCAAATTGAAATGGAAAATAAAAGTACCTCAAGTTACTAGTGCTAGTTTTGGAATCTTTGTATTGCGTCCTTTGAAAATAATAAAATAATTTGTGTTGTTTTTACTGTTTGGTATGAGCTGGATTCACTGGTCAGAAAAACTAGTAGCACAGTAGGTAGACATCAGCTACAAGGGGTAATGCCAAATAAAAAGCATACATTAAAATTAACAGATCGTTATCATTCATCAGTGTGGACGCAAAATATATTTAGATTATTAATTTATATTATTAATATTATATTTATTTATTGTGCTTGGCGTGAGCTAGCCTTTACACTAGAACTTGTCATTTAGACCATTTTTCAGTTTTGTAATTTAATAACTTTTTTCAGATAAATCCCACATATCTATAATACCTTATAGATATAATACCTAATGCTGTGTTCACACCAGATGCAAAACATGCAAATAAATCGTGCTATTCATGTGTAAATAGACGTGTGAACATTTTGAGTTACCTCGATTCATTTGTGCATCAAACCCACTTCATTCGCGTGTCAAATTCACTTCACAATAGACGCGTCATGAGCAGGGCTACGGTCTGCCCGTGACTCTAGCTTCATTGCTAAATGGCTAACATGGATTTTATTGAGAGAATAGTTATGTTTATGTGCTTTATGAAGGTTGAAAAATATTGTTGATTCGTTTGGAGCCGTGTCTGTGTCCACTAGACCCATTCAGAGGGGCACCCAGCTCTGTGAGTTCATCAACTCCTCCAGAAACTATACCTAGATGATGGAGGCTTTCAGCGGTGCTTTCGAATGAGCCCAGCCCAGTTTGATGAACTGTTGTCCGGTGTCGGCAGGAGAATTTTCCCCGGGACACCAACAGCAGGTGTTATGTCATAATCACGCCCCTACAAGACAAAGCTCATGATTGGTTAACGCAGCGCGACTGTCCGCTGAAGATTTTTCAACTCGCGTCATTCTCTGAGCCTCATTCGCACGTATTGTGTATTTGTGTCTTTGCATTGACTTAACATATATAACACTCACGTTTGATGCTTCAATACCTTATACTGTATTTTCCTAAATATGTATACATTTCTTTCTATCTTTGTTATTTATTAAAATTAAAAACACAAAAGGGCTCAGTATTTTTACATTTAATTCCCATAGCAGTCAAAATGGCTTCTTTCAGTTTCTTTTCCCTGTGACTTTGAATATGCAGGCCTCTGTTGCCAAGCAACTTCCTGCTAACAAAAACATACTTTTCCAATAGCAAAAACATAACTTTACTTCTTCCATGTCTTCATACCTGTCAACATTGGGATGTAACAATACAGGACAACAATTAGCTTCATGATAGAATACCTAGCAAACATTAGAAATTATTGACAATAAAATAAAAGGTTTAGCTTATTAAAGTCAATGGCCTATAGGGAAATTAAATCAAGTTATAAAATCTTGTACACTTTTTATTCGCTGTATTTAAATCCTAATTAAAGTTACTACAGTTAGTTAGTGAAATCAGCAAATGAATCTCTCATTTTGTATAATAACAGAGGTGTCAAGAATGAATGCACAGATCTATAAGCTAATGAAAGCATTCAATTTCTTTAGTAACTGTTTATGCACATTTAGGAGAAAATTTGTTGTGTTTAAAATAAAACACACATTTACGTATTAAGTGTATTTGTCTGTTTAAACAGACACCCAAAGCCCAAAGTGCTCCTCTTTAAATGGTGTGTACAGAAGATGATATGGGAACAGTTTGTTTATCACTACGGAACTCAGCCGTCTGTCAGCCCTAATAGATGCATTCACTGATTCAGAGGTTGCATAGGAAAGGCAAAGATCGACACTCAACTTCAATGGAAAGAAAGTGAATGCAGATGTTTTTATATTCATTTCAACATGCTTTCAAACCAAAATAAAGCAAAAGCACAATTATCTTGACTTGCAATTGTATCACATTTGAGATTGGCTCTGTGTTGATGGTGGATTCACTTTTATAGAAAGATTAAATATACAGGACAAATATGGGAAAATATTATAACGGGTTGATAGCAGGATAGGATGGTAAAATACGGGAGAGTCCCAGCAAAAACTGGAGGGTTGAGAGGTATGCATGTCTTTCAAAACAACATTTTCAATGCAGTGAAAAAACCTTGCTTGTTAAAGTGAAAATCAAAGTGAGGTGTGGACCTTTTTAATTTTAATATCACTATAGAAGCTTTGAATGTAAATATGACATGACAATATAACGTTTTGTATGAAACTGCTATGGTAATTCTAGTAGTTATAAATTATTGATAGTTCCAGTTTTAAGGGATTATCAGTGCTACACTGCTTGAATTGATGGCACTGCTGTAAGTTGTATAAAACATAATTGATATTCATAAGGTGAGACATTGCAATTAATAGATACACTGCCTGTGCTTTACCTTCACAAATGGCACCCAAACCGGTTCCAGTATTTAAAAAAACACTACCAGTTCGGAATAAGAACTGGTTTTCTATTCTCAACCTTATTCCTATTTCACTTATAAATTGGCCTTCATCTCTAACCAGTTGCCCCTGCCCTGCCATCGTAACCTCCCCACACTCATACACTGTAACCCATGACATATTGTCCTTAACCTTCACACAGCTCACACACGTGCTCTCTCGTTTCTCAACTCCCCTTCTCCACAGCTGCGGCTTAGCACTCAATAATGATCCACGCTGGATTTCCAACACCTTTGCCCAATGTTCTTCCCTCCTTTTCCTTCACACTCAGTCACTCACCTGCTATGACCTATTTCCTGTCAGTTTCATGGTCCTGCCCCAGCTGAGCCCCGACACTCAATGAGCAGTCTCTTTGTCTCCACTCTGCAAAAGAGATTGGAAGACAGCCACTAGTGATGGCTTGTGTCTTTTAAACTCTGACTTACTGTAAATATTGGGACTGTCTTTTAAAATATAAAAAAAATGTCTAGACTAACACATCGTCCTAACCAGGCACATCACAATAAAGCAACAAGCTGAAATTTCCATCTCTCTAATATTAATTGTCCTAACCAGCAATGCATGGCTTTGTTTCCTATAAATCATTAACTCTTCTTCATCACTAATATAGCCAAAAGAGTATGGAAAATTGCTTAAAATATGCAGTATTTGTAAAAGAATAGGGGAAGTATGTGTAATTTGAGGTTTTTTATCTCATGAGGATACAGGTGAAGGGTGGACAGAGCATTCTCCACAGTACTGGATGCAGCTTGTAACCGTGTACTTATTTGTATGCAAAATTATGCCCTTAGACCTGTGTCCACTATATGGTCACATAACGCTTTCTAATAAGAAGGCCACAGCATTAATCATGGCCACAAAGAGTTATAACTAGGAGTTCTTGGGGTGCTCCAATTGATCAGCTATCGATTGCAATCAGCCAGTAATCACTGCTTAATAATAAATCCATGGTCTCTCAATTTCTCATTCGCTGTCTGACACTGTCTGGGGTTTCTAATTATTAAGAGAAAACAAAACAGCAAACTACATAGCCCTCTGTGCAAAAGTGTTTCTCCCTAAACCTAATAACTGGTTGGGCCACCTTTAGCAGCAACAACTGCTATCAAATGTTATCAATAACTTGCAGTGAGTCTGTCACAGCACTATGGGAGAATTTTGGCCCAATTGTCTTTGCTGATTGTTGTAAATCAGCCACATTGGAGGGTTTTCGAGCATGAACCATTTTTAGGGTCATGCCACAACATCTCAATTGAATTCATATCGGGACTTTGACTACACCATTCCAAAGTTATTTAGTTTTTTTTCAGCCATTCATGGACCTGCTGGTGTGCTTTGGATCATTGTCCTTCTTCAGAACCTAAGTTTACTTTAGCTTGAGGTCGCTATAAAGATATAAAGAGGACATACTCCTTCAGGATATTTTGGTACACAGCCGAACAGATTTTTTCTGCCAAAACCGAGACAAATCTTTTTTTTTTTCTTTTTGCTCAACAGTGGTTTTCGTCTTGGAAGTTTCCTATGCAAACCATTTTTGCCAAGTTTCTTACTTATGGTGGAGTCATGAACACTTACCTTAACCAAAGAGCATAGAATGACCAAGAGGCGACACTCTAGTGCGATTTGGGAAACAGCCACTAGATGGTGCGGCGGCCATTTTGGAATGAAAATTCCAATAGAACAACAGCATATTATAAGTCTGTAAAATAAACTATTAAAAGTGCTGATGATTGTGATAGTAAGGGTTGTATTGTTGTCTTTCAGGTTGTATCTCAGCTTTAATGCACTTTTTAAATAAATAAATAAAAAACAAAGCAGCTGCTTGCCATCGCGACAGCAATAAAATCCAATGGACAGCCGACTGCTTTCACTCCAAAATGGCGGGATCCGGGGCTGTTGCTGGGTGGTACTGTTGCAATGGAACGTTCTATTGAGTGTCGCCTCTTGTTCATTCTAAGTTCTTTGTCTTAACTGAGGCACTTTTTCGGTTTGGGATATTTTTTCCCCATAATAATAAAAAGCTTCATTTAAAAACTGCATGACATGTTTACTTGTGTTATATTTCACTAATATTTGAATCTGTTTGATGACTAGTGTGACAAACATGCAAAGACATAAGAAATCAGTAAGGGGGCAAATACTTTTTCACACCACTGTACGTACTGTATATCAAAAAAGTTTTGACTGGCTTAAGCATATAGCCAAATTTAAGTGAGGAAACTTGCTAAGGGAAAATTGCGCCTGGTTTGAATGGGGTGTACCACACTGCTCCTGCTGCTGATGGCTGTAGTGTGTTTGTGTGTTATGGGGTGGTAATTAAGCAGTCTCCAGCTGAGCAGCTCAGTGCAATTGTTTTTTTTAAGATTGCAAGCAAAAGATCTTGAGCTTGACTGCAGGCTATTATTAGAGCTCAGCAGAAGACAACATAAAGTACATCAACCACACACAAACACATACACGCCCCTCGTATTCTTATCACAGCCCACCTTCCACAGCTGCATTGGGAGGATGAAGACTGTGCAACCATTTGCTTCACTGCTTGAGCCCCATATGGACTCTTGCGTGATTAATAGAGGCGCAGACCCCCATTAAACTGGAGAGTGGTGTGGAAGCAGGTGTATCTCTAAGGGCTCTCTGACTGCTCTGGCTGCTCTTTCAGGTGACACTGCACTCTACAGAGACGGCGTGTACTGGATCATGGGCCGCACATCAGTGGACATCATCAAGAGTGGAGGATATAAGATCAGTGCGCTAGATGTGGAGAGACATCTGCTAGCCCACCCAGATATCACAGGTATACACACACATTCATACACTTGAACCTGGATAGTTAACAAATAGACTGTAAATTGTTCGTTTTTTTGTAAAACATCATCTTTGAAAAAAAAAAAATAGATGTATGTATGTATGTACAGTAGTTTAAACTAGTAAGGGGTTTTACTTTTACTGAACTGTACCATAAAATATATGTTATAGTATGACAGCAAAAATTATGAAAAACAACTCTTAATAATATATAAATAGCATGAGTGTATATATTTATACACTTACCGGCCACTTTATTAGGTACATCTTACTGGAACCGGGTTGGACCCCCTTTTGCCTTCAGAACTGCCTTAATCCTTTATGGCATAGATTCAACAAGGTGCTGGAAATATTCCTCAGAGATTTTGGTCCATATTGACATGATAGCATCACGTAGTTGCTGCAGATTTGTCGGCTGCACATCCATGATGTGAATCTCCTGTTCCACCACATCCCAAAGGTGCTTAATTGGATTTGGATTTGGTGACTGTGGAGGCCATTTGAATACTGTGAACTCATTGTCATGTTCAAGAAACCAGTCTGGGATAATTCATGCTTCATGACATGGCGCGCTATCCTGCATAAAGTAGCCCTCAGAAAATAGGTACACTATGGTCATAACGGGATGGACATGGTCAGCAACAATACTCAGGTAGGCTGTTGTGTTGACATGATGCTCAATTGGTACTAATGGGCCCAAACTGTGCCAAGAAAATATCCCCCACACCATTACACCACCAACACTAACCTGAACCATTGATACAAGACCAAATGAATCCATGCTTTCATGTTGTTGACCCAATTTTGACCCTACCATCCGAATGTCGCAGCAGATATCGAGACAATTCGCCTGTGCGAATTGTAGACTCAGTTTCCTGTTCTAAGCTGACAGGAGTGGCACTTGGTGCGGTATTCTGCTGCTGTTGCCCATCCGCCTCAAGGTTGTATGTGTTGTGTGTTGACCATGTCTAAATGCATTGAGTTCCTGCCATGAGATTGGCTGATTAGAAATTTGCATTAATGGTGAAAAGGTGTACCTAATAATGTGGTCGGTGAGTAGATATTTATAGTGGTTCCAAAAAATTCAATATGTAAAAAATTCTGAGACTTAATGTGCAGTTTACAACATGGGCTTTACAGGGGGGTTTAGCCACATGATCTTGTATTAAGTACTTCAACTAAGTAAAGATTTGTATGTACTGTACAGTTGAAGTCAGAATTATTAGCCCCTCTGAATTATTAGCCCCCATGTTTATTTTTTTCCCCGTTTTCTGTTTAACAGAGAGCAGATTTTTTTCAACACATTTCTAAATATAATAGTTTTGATAACTTATCTCTATTAACTGATTTATTTTATCTTTGCCATGATGACAGTAAATAATATTTTACTAGATATTTTTCAAGACACTTCTATACAGCTTAAAGGGACATTTTAAGGCTTAACTAGGTTAATTAGGTTATGTAGACAGGTTAGGGTAATTAGGCAAGTTATTGTATAACGATGTTTTTTTTTTTTGTAGACTATCGGAAAAAAAAATTGCCTAAAGGGGCTAATAATTTTGTCTATAAAATGGTATTTAAAAAATTTAAACTGCTTTTATTCTTGTCCAAATAAAACAAATAAAACTTTCCCCAGAAGAAAAAATATTATCAGACATACTGTAAAAAAATGTCTTGCTCTGTTAAACCTCATTTGTAAAAATATTTAAAAAAAGAAAAAAAAACCAAAGGGGGGCTAATAAATCTGACTTCAACTGTAAATGTGTCAAGTTCTTATGTTTTTTTAGAAATACATGGATGATAAAAAATGATTGCCATTTACTAAAAATAGCCACTTATAATATTAGTTCTGAAGTATTTATTAATAATCTTAGGATATTTTCATTTTAATTCATAAGAGCTGTAATTTATTGAATTATGCTTAAGACAGCCACACCGTAGGACAGTTTTGAGACAGTTTTCAAAACATAATTACAAAGCCGTTTTATAACAAGAGGCCCATGGAAGGCAACAATATATTTAACCATTTTTTGCATTTTAACCCTACTATTAACCTGGGGGTCAATTTGACCCCATCGAATGTTTAACGTTAGAAAATACATACTTAACATTTTTTTGCGTCAAGTTTAATGACTTTTCCTAATTTAATGTGCATGACTCAGTAAACATGAAATTAGCATGTGCATTTTTTTCAATGTCCTGTACTCATTTTGTAACCAGGTTGATCATAGTGGTAATTTAGTAAGAGTGTATGGTTATTTGCCAATGGTTACAATACGAAAAATTTGACAATGGGTAATCTGCATGTATAAAAGGCAGGGAGTGGGGAGGGGAGATTGGGTTATTTCAATGGCTATTTAAGAAGTCAGACATGACATAAATTACTTTATACAAGCCTTTTAATAATAAATAAATAAGTAACATTTTGGAAGTTTAAATTACTGGGGTGAAATTGACCCCAGAAGATAAAAGTGTTACCAGAATTGTAGGTTAATAGGAGGGTTACATGGTGACAATACTAATTATATTCATTTTTGTCATGGGCGACAGTGAAAATGCATCATTTCAAAAATATATGAAAGAGAATAAATGTGCACGGTTCATTCTTTTCTTTAGATGTCGCTGTTATTGGTGCTCCAGATGCCACCTGGGGTCAGAAGGTCACTGCAGTTGTGCAGATGAGAAAGGGGAAGACAATGAGTCTAGCAGAGCTGAAAGCCTGGGCAAGGTAACTTGTAGGATCACTGAGCTAGAGCTTTTACTATCAGCATAAGGTCTGGTCTACATTGTCATTTTTTGAAGGACAAGATCCACCCACTTAGTGGATGTTTATAAAGCAACACATTCTTACATTTTTAAAGGCCAATTCAGACCGCACACAACTTCCTCTGAAGTTGACACAATCTCAGATACATCTCTGTAGAAAGGGAAAGTAAATATTTATCATGAAAAAATGTATGTACATTAATGTTTCCATCACAAAAAATGGATCCATTTCTTTCTGTCCGCGCTTGTTTGGTAGCGATGTAATAATTTTCTCAACTCACTTTTTTTAACAAAGATTTCATGATGAATTATAATTGACAATTTATTCTTTAAGTTTATTTCTCAGACAAAATGCTGCTATAGCTTTATTTTTTCTTAAAGGAGACCTATTATGCCCCTTTTTACAATATGTAAAATAAGTCTCTGATGTCCCCAGAGTGTGTATGTGAAGTTTCAGCTCAAAATGCTTCACAAGTAATCTTTAATAGCTCTTTGAAACTGCCCCTTTTAGGCTTTGATCCTAATTGTGTTGTTTTGGTGACTGTTGCTTTAAATTCAAATGAGATTGTGCTCTTTTCAAAAGAGGGCGGAGCTACAAATGCCTATGTGTCCGTATAGCAGCAGATTCAAAAACAGGACTAATGTCACATACACAAGGAGAATGTCAAAGTTTTTATCAAGTGTGATAATTAGACATAAAATTAATACATTTTTAGCATTAGAAGCTGGTTATATTTATAGACGGTTGTCACACAACAGTGTTTAAACCCCTTATAAAATAGATTTTTGAATATTAGTTCCCCTTTATGCTTAGATCTCAGAGCAATCAATATAGTAGCCCTTTTTTTCTAGAACTTCATTTAGTTTTACATTGAATGATACACTTGTAAACTGAATATATCTGCTTGGCTCTATACAGAATGAGTCAGCAGTGCTGCAGGGGCTGCTTACAATGATTGCATGGACAAATGACTGACAAGACAATGATATGGTGCACAACAGACCCTAAGGGTTATTAACAAATGTCATTTCTTGTTTAAATGTGCGCTCAGTACAGCCACTCTCTATACGCAATGCACACATGACCACAAATTCAAAATCTAAAGTCAAAAGCGAGCAAACATTCAAAAGCTATTTCTACCTCACATATTGACGATGGCTCACTGATGATGAGCATCGTTACATTATGCATCATTACTCCTCCAATCCATGTAAATGATACCATGAGGGATGCAAATATTTACATTCAAGTCAAAAAACAAAACAAAAAGTAGCTGTATGTCATTAATCATTTCAGTATTAATCACAGAGAGTGATTCTACTAAGATGGCATGACAACTTTGCATTCTTTACAGAGTTGCTTTCAACACAATTTTGCAGTACTTCCCTTTCACCCAGGCTTAGCGTTAAAATGTATTAGCTTTGCTCATAACTATTAAATTGCCTCACTTTTCTAATGATTCTGCTGTAATAAGTAGGTGATAGCAATAGTAGGATTAACGTGTGCATTAATGGGTCTGTCAGCAGGCTCAGATTAAGAATACAGAGGCATTTGTAGGATATCTTGTATCATCCTGCCCTCTTGTATATATATATATATTCATTCATTTTCTTTTTGGCTTAGTCCCTTTATTAATCTGGGGTCGTCACAGCGGAATGAACCGCCAACTTATCCAGCAAATGTTTTACGCAGCGGATGCCCTTCCAGCTGCAACCCATCACTGGGAAACATCCATACACACTCATTCACACACACACTACAGCCAATTTAGCTTAACCAATTCACCTACATTGCATGTCTTTGGACTGTGAGGGAAACCGGAATACCTGGAGGAAACCCACACGAACACAGGACATGCAAACTTTGCACAGAAATGCAGACTGACCCAGCCGAGGCTTGAACCAGTTTCCTTAATATATACGGCGAATAGCTGTAAATTGACTTTCCCAGAATTCCCTCCATGGCACATCACTTTTTATGCTTTTTGTTGACATTACTATGGATCTTTTTAGTTGTTTCCCCATAAGTTAGGTACATTAGAGATTTATGTTTCGTCTAATGTTAATAAACAATGTTTATTTCATTACTTTAATTTTATGCGTAATACCATACTGGTGTTTAGTAGCTGTGTGAATGACACTGAGCACTTTCTATACATTGATACACTTTTCTGCTTGTGTGAAAAGTTGTTTGTGATGAGCATTGGTTCATTATTTAACTTTCTAATCACCACCTGCATATGGCTGTGTTAACATGTCTATCTGTGTAACAAAAGATGCGTAGATGTTGGTAATTCGAATTACAGACATATTACCTATAATATAATGAAATATAAATTAATGAAATACGGTAGTTTACTGTAAAAATGAGAAATTACATTTACGATTTGTACCATATTTTTAACAGTGATATACTGGCAACCACAGCTGCCATTTTTTTACAGTACATTTTACAGATTTATTTTACTCAGGGTGGACCATTTATATGGATACACCTTAATAAAATGGGAATGGTTTCCTGAATACAGTTTCCTGAAAAGTGGATTGGTTGTTGTGTGTGGGCCAGCTGAATGGCCCCCAAGGTCTCCCGATCTGACCCCCTTAGACTTTTAACTTTTATCTTTGGGGTCATCTGAAGGCAATATATATATATATATATATATATATATATATATATATATATATGTACAATTTCAGAAATTAGAGAAAGGAAAGATACATCTTGCTAATATGAATGTCTGCTGTGCCATAAACTTTTTTTTCCTCAATAAGTAAAAAACCTTTAGAATCCTGAGGAGGAACGGTGGGAAATCTTAAAGTAATCCCTACTACGCTTCCTGAAGTCTTAGAAAATGGCAAAATTTACCCAAAATCCACACCAAATCCCAATTTCTGTGTATAAAAGTTTATATGCACATTAGCATTCTGTGCTGTCTAAAGCTAAAGCTACTTTACATCACATCCATTTCCTCCTACAGCTCCCCTAGAGGTCAGAATATGCAATGACAGGACAAGAATTTTCAAGTGCCAATCACTATCCAGCAAAACACACTAGAACTTACTCAAAAAAAAAAAAAATAGGCAGGTGATGAAATGTTGCTGAAATGCACCAGCTGCCTTGTTGTGAGTAGTTTATTGTGGAGCACAGCGATGTGTTTGCAAGTGTGTTTTTTTGGGCTTGCGTCAGCGCGCGTGTAGCGTGTTGAGTCAGACGTCGAGTTGGACTCCCTCAGGACACGCGTTATACTCAAGAGGATTTTTAAAAGCCCCCGTATAAATAACAATACACACACAGAGATGCACACACCCATGGACCAGGACTCATTTAGGAGCATGCCTCGAGAACAGATGTGTGTTTGGAGAGAGAAAGAAGAGAAAGAAACCTCGTCTGGCAGGCTTTGTCTTGGTTTATTTTATTCCCAGATCTCTCTGTTTCTTTTTAAATGTCACTTTTGTTTGCAGAATTGTAGCATTTTTTTTTTTTTGCCTGAACCTAAGTACTGTCAGAAGACACATGTCCTGTTATGGGAAGCAGCTCGAGGCTCTTTTTTTTATCTGCGTTTGAGTGTGTGTGAGCTCCATATGGTGTGGGGGTGTTGGCAGCAGTGCTGTGCCCTGCTGGTGTGATGCTGTGTGTGTGTGTGTGTGTGTGTGTGTGTGTGTGTGTGTGTGTGTGT